>JAUMGZ010170478.1:0-15060 GCA_032359645.1 Pododesmus macrochisma | reverse complement strand
GGTGGTGTGTAGTGCGATACATTTAAAAACCTACGGACCATATTGATGAATATTTTATTATTCGTGTGTATTATGAACTATGAATTATGAACTACATTTATGAGTTAATGTGTGTGTAAGTTTGTGTGATATGTTAAAATAATTAGGAACCATGACGATGTATAAATCCATCTCTATACTATATATATATGTGGTTTATGAGAATAAAGAAGAAAAAATATATATCGCTTATATCCAAACACCGAGGACACATTGATATGTTCAAAGCCGCGATTTAGTGATAAAACGTTCTTTAAACATCTTCATTTCCAATTTACTAACAGAAAAGATCTAAAAGTATTTTACTGGTTTAAACATCTTTGCTTTCTTACCTTGTACTGCTGACTGGGGGACTGGTTGTCCTGATGATTCCAATGCGTCTCATTAGTGATGACAGTCGGCTGGTTCTCTCTAAGATGACGATGTCCAAACACACATTAATTAAATTATATATTTTCTTTATGCTATCTTCATAACGTCTTCACCAAACTATGGTAATGGTTAGATACAACTGTTTACAACTGCAATCCATGTGTGAGTAACCGCACCCTCTCCCTGTTAAAGTAGAAGTTCAAAGAGTATTGAATTTGTGTCAGGTTTAACCGTTGTGAACATTGCAGTAATACTTACGATAAGTCAACATAATTACAACTAATGTAAAAACACCAAGGGTCTATGTTACTTCAATCAACTAAAAGTGTTCAGATTTTCTGTTTTCCTATTTTTTTAATTACTTTAAAATGATCATTCGCTTCTGTGTTGCTCAAGTAGACATGTTTTTTAATTAGAAAAGTCACTCGGTATTATACTAAGCCCGTGTCACGGTGTTTATAAAAAGTCTAGTCCCGTGTGAAATCAGATTGCACACTGCACAGGCCTTCGTCAATAAAGCACACAATATACCACGTGAAATGACAGACTCCAATAACAGAACTAGGACTTTTTGATGTCTATCCATTACTATGTATTTTTCTTTAACCACTTACAACTACGGACGTATTTAGAGTTTCACATCAATTTTTCATGGGTAGAATTGATCACACGGAAAATTTAATTTTGAAAGGTTATTTGACTGTAAAATTGTTATAAGGATAAGGTTATATGCATGCTGTTATTACATGTTACAATATCAGGTAGCTTGTGAGTTATGGTGATGACAACTTGTTTATTCTACATGCCAATACATGGAAAATACCGCGACAGAAATAGTGTGCGTTGATGTTTCCAGTATATGTATGCTTTTATTATTTATAGAGACATTGCTTGTTCGGATATAACTTACGTTTATATTTCATGCGTTTGTTAATGTGTATTCTCAGTTTACAACTTTTTATATACTATAGCTATGGGTTTATACATATTTTTTCATTTATTGAAGACAAAAAAATTGAACAGAAAATCATCGAAGCACAGATGATACAGTTCTGTTTGTATTACATAACTGACATTCTTCGTAACGAAAAAAAGGTAATTCACTTTCCAGACAATCACTATACGTAAGAAAGGTGTTTTGCTTAGTTGATCCAGCAATTATCTGTTACTTCTCATTAACTTAAAGGAAGTGTTTGTGTTTACTGCCGAAAACTTAAATGTCTCTAAGATAAACAAAATCATATTTTTAACATAAAAAGTCTTGAATAAAGACTTGTCCTTATTAACACATATTGTTTTTATAAGCTATGTCTATTTTAAGATATGTCTACATATTCTAGTAAAAAACTCACCTTGAATACTAGTACGCACTTATTGCTAGTCTACCCGATGTCACAAAACAAAATCAAAACTGACTTTGTCCATATCCGAAATGTAGAAAAGCGTTATCTATACTTTCTCTGCCGATGATACGTTATCCTGCATTGTCTCCAGAAAATATTTTTGCACGTAAATAAAATCTGCCTTTGTACACAAAGACAGATATATAGGTTCAACAAACGTAAAAAACCAGGGTCTGTTATCTCTGGGATTGTTTTTAAGTTTTAACACCATGTTTAAATGTGCTGGTATTACGGTTGGATAATTCTTTTCAGGGTGCGAACAAGTGTTATCATTCTTGTAGATATGTCTTTCATACGTTTTCTTTAACAACATAATAGAATTGTCTGATAATTTTTTTAAAGTTCAAATGTCTGAGACCTTTTATCCCTCTGTATATCTGTATACTTAGTGTACGTTCACACCATGCGGCAAATTAATACTGTATCTTTGTGATTATTGTATTTTAACTCCCAAAACAAAGCGATTTCAAATATAAAGTAGAGATATCTATTTCATAAATATCTTAAATGTGCGTGGTATTATGTATAGAACGTAAAGAAAACTTGTTTTGTTGAACGGTGTGTTCATGTATTATTAAACGTGTGAATAGCAGCGTCACAGCCTTTTTCATGAAACGAAACTTTACCCTTGAAAACAAAGTCTTCCATTTAGTCTATATTGTGTATACATCAAGTTTTCCTATATGTAAGTACACGTTTGGTGCCTTGCATCTTACATCAAATGTATTGCATAAGTAAGTGGAACGGTTAGTGTCCTTAGTTTCGCCATTATCAACAAAACTCTAATTAGTTAACCTGGACGAAATTCACCTGAACGAAGTCCACGTTGATTGTTCCTATACCAATCCGTCCGTCCGTCCGTCCGTCCGTCGTTGACTTTTCACATTTTCAACTTCTAAAAACGCACCAGGTCTATTTTGACAAAACAGTTCCTCTTTTGTTCCCTCCCAGATTTGTGTCCGACGTTGCGGAACTCCATCCAATATGGCCGCCATAGCTTTTGATTGACTGAGAACTGTTTGACTTCTTATCAAGAACCGTCGGTCAGATTTTCACGACATTTTATGTAAATGTACCTTGCATGTTCCCTTTTCATATTTGTATCCGAAGTTGCGGACCTCCGTTCAATATGGTTGCCATGGCCTCTAATTGGCCGAGACATTCATCGACTTCTTGTCAAGAACCGCTGGTCAGATTTTTACACAAATTGATGTAGATGTATCTTGCATGGTCCTCTTTCATACTTGTGTCTGATAACGATGAACTCCAGCCAATATATGGTCACCATGGCTTCTGACTGAATTATGCCTTTTTCACTTTTTTCGAGAACTATTAGATCCAATATTTTAAATCATGGCCTCTGGATTATATACTGAGACCTTTTTTCAATTTCTTCTCATGATTAGCTGGTCTGTGTCGTGAAACTCATGGCATGTTTGGTGCATACAGCAAAGCATATCAAGCAAAGAATCTTTGTCCAAAAGCACATCCGTTATCAGATGTACAAACAAATGCAAAATACTCTTGGACTTAAACCTAGATTATACAGTGTACTGACTTTATTAGGTTTGAAATAATCTTTAGTAAATTTAGTTTCAAGACATTCTTTTATTGTAAATGTATGCATGTCGACGTGAAGGTCCCATGGGCATCTTGTGTTTTATGTACCGCGAAAAAAAGTCTCGTTGTTCTAAATGAATTTCTCTAAGTATCCTTTTGATTTAAAAGATAATGTGTCTCTGGAGCAGATTATAATGATTATGATCTTCAATTAAGAAAATACACGTATGTCTCTCTTATTACCCATTAAACAAAATCATTAACTGGGTATATAATATATCTACAACGAGTGTCAAAAGGTGTATGAAATATATACAGTTTATATGCAATAAAAATGATCCATTCAATCGTGTAAAGCTTTATCTTGAAAAGTTTTATTATCTATTTTATTATCCGTATTGTAAACGCGTGTATTGTGGATTTTACTTCCGTGTGTTTAATAAGAAGGTTTGGTATCTCTGTTTTCCATTTTAACCACAGAGCTTACCTAATTGAATGAACCTCCATGTATTGGCATATTATTGAACGCATATAAGGCATATTATTGAAAACAAAGTTGAAAATATATAACACACATATGAAAACATTCAACATATTTATGGAAATATACAACACATATAAAAATTCTCAACGGATATATAAATATTTATTATATCGTGCAAATGTAAATTATCGAAATATTGCTACGTTTGACTCGCCGTAGCTTATGAAAACCAATGTGTTAAGGTTGTAACTGATTAAAAAACGATATTGAATGTTTCAAAGTTTCTTAAGGTTTTCTTTTTAAAATGTTTAGCTTTGTTTACATTTTAACTTAAAGTGGCAAACGGTGGTCAATGTTTGTTGATGGACTTAGCTTTCTCCTCCAAGCTTAAATTTACAATCAATCAATGTAGACGGTACTCAAGTACATATCTAACACATTATAGTTATTCATCAGAGGTGGTAAATAAACGCGAATAATAATCTAATTAAAAAAGGAAAGACCTTTATTAAATATAAGATCTATAATACGGTGAAATGTAAATGTTTGTCCATTTAAAATACTTTAAGTGTTGTGTATCACCCGCACGATCACATTTCTAATACTTTACCATGTTGTTACTATACACTGTGACACAGAGTGTGTAATATACACTGTGACACAGAGTGTGTAACATACACTGTGACACAGAGTGTGTACTGCTGATAATGTACCGAGAAATTTATAAAAACTATACAGTATGACACGGAGTGTGTACTGCTGATAATGTACTGAAACAGTGATAAAAACTATACAGTGTAACACAGAGTGTGTACTGCTGATAATGTACTGAGACAGTGATAAAAACTATACACTGTGACACGGAGTATGTACTGCTGATAATGTACTGAGACAGTGATAAAAACTATACACTTTGACACGGAGTGTGTACTGCAGATAATGTACTGAGACAGTGATAAAAACTATACACTTTGACACGGAGTATGTACTGCTGATAATGTACCGAGACAGTGATAAAAACTATATACAGTGACACGGAGTGTCTATTGTACACTGTGACACGGAGTGTGTAGTACACTGTGACACGGAGTATGTACTGTTGATAATGTATCGAGACATTGAAAAAAATATATACTGTGACACGGATAGTGTACTATACACTGTGACAATGAGTGTATATTGTACACTGTGACACGGAGAGTGTACTATACACTGTGACAATGAGTGTGTACTGTACACTGTGATACGGAGTGTGTACTATCCACTGTGATACGGAGTGTGTACTGTACACTGTGACACGGAGAGTGTACTATCCACTGTGACACGGAGTGTGTACTATACTTTCTACCAACTTTGATTGAAATTGGTCCAGTTATTCTTGAGGAGAAGCCACTGGGGGAAGGGGGGCATGGCGAGCCACTTCATAAAAAAACCTGCATCCCCACCCTTCACCAAGGGATACCTTCTGCCACAGATCTTTAAGGTTATAGATCTGTGCTTCTGCCAAGTTTGGACGAAATTTGGTCAGTAGCTTTGGAGAAATAGTCAAATACGAAACATAACATATTTGCTACAGTGTTTAACTTTGACCTCAAAACGCGTAATCCATTTTTGACTCCAGGGTCACGCCTTGGACAAACTTTGTTTTCCACGCCCTTAAGTTACGACATACCAAAGCATTTATTTAAGCTCAATGATTTCTTATTTATATGACAATGTCTGAAACGTTGTCAAATTCTCTGTTTGGGCCCCCAAAGTGGCGCCCCTGGGGGCCGAGCCCCTTCATTTAAAAAAACTGACCCACCCTTCAACCAGGGATACCTTCACCAAGTTTGGATGAAATTGGGTTAGTAGCTTTGGAGAAGAAGTCAAAAATGTGGAACGTTAACATATTTGCTATAATGTTTAACTTTGACCTCAAACCGCGTAACCCATTTTTGACTCCAGGGTCACGCCTTGAACAAACTTGGTTCGCTGTGCCATAACGTTACTACATACCAAAGCATTAAGATCTAGGCATTCCAGTTTATTAAAAGAAGATTTTTAAGTTTTGTCAAATTGTCCCCATTTTACCCCCTAGTGGCGCCCCTTGATGGCCGAGCCCTGAATCCCTTCCCCTATAGGGATCCAGATGGACTAAAAAGTCGCAGTGGTGTCATTTTAGTCTGCGGTACTCCATCATTTTGTAAATCTATGTCAAATATTGATATAAAGGTAGGGCCGTAGTCTGGTTAAATAATACAAATTGTTTTCGCCGCAGATATATTTATGTATTTGCCGGGAATTTTGTCAAAGAAAAAATGCAAAAGTTCGGCCCCTGCGACCCTTCTCCCGTCCACAGGCTACGGCCCTGTATATTTATGCTTTGGACATAAAAATTATGAAAAAGGGGCAAGAAACTCTGGCAACAAATACGTAGTAACGTATTTTGTTGAAGCTATATACATGTATTGCATAAAGAAAATTGACAAGAAAAAGGACAAAATCTCTGCCAAAAAGGTCGAAGTGAAGCAATTGAGATGCAGTATAATCTAAATCCAAATTTGGTAAAGTTGGGTCAAATATTGTTTAAGTTACAGGTGGAAAAAGTACAAGAAAGGGGCAATAACTCTGGCAAAGTTGTAGTAACGTATTTGATGCAGCAATCAGAATGCTCCTTAGTTTCATTTCAGTGGTATTCTAAGTGATACTTAATCAAAAGGCATGTTGCAAAGTTGAATATCAAGCAAACAATAACTATTATACACTATTGCATAATCAATAATGTTCTCACTTCAACAAATACGTACACGTACAGTTGCAAAACAAATTACCCAAAATTAAAACAAAAGACAAAATCAACATTGAAACTCGAATCATCTTGCATGGGTTCGAAACCAGAAACCAAATCTCAAGAAACCAAACATGAATACAAAATATACAGTCTATAATCTCTCAAATCAAAACTATGTAATTAAACAAAATTTCGAAATTCTTCTAATAAACTAGAAGGCTTTTGCATATGCAAAAACCTCGGGACATGTAGAATCAAGTTCGTTCAAGGCGTGATCCTGGGATCAAATATAGGTTATGCATTTTGAGGTCAGTTTTCAGGTTGGAGGCATCTTTATGAGAAGGGGATACTGATTTGTTCTAAGGTTGGAGCGCGGTCCCCAAGGGGCGCCATTTTGGGAACCAAAAAAGGAAACATTGACTTAAATGTAAAAAAAATATAATCATTTAAAAAATTGATTAAATACAGAAAGAAATTATAGTGTTGTTCAAGTGAAGTCCCAATGACATGATAAAGTAGAAATGTTGTCTCTGGGGTGGTCTCATGTCACGATCATGTTGTCATGTTTAACTACACAATCAAAGGACAACCAAAATAGTAGCGTATGCCAAGTATGCTATGAAACTTTCTTGATAAAAAAACAAGGATATTTACCATTAATGTGATGTTAACAGTACTCAAAATTCAACTGCATTCAACGTTTTGTACAAATTCTGTATATCACGCAGAGTAAAGACTGATGACACATTTAGTAATAAAGCAACATTTATGTTCTGTTAATTAGGGCTAAACGTCACTTCAAGAATAACATACCGATATAGTGACAAAAGACCAAAAGAGACCAACCAAACGATAGTACAGGAACGAGAAGCGGCGACAGGAACGGGAAACCGGAGCAATACAATACAGATAGTACAGAAAGGAGGACGAGTAAAGGTTACTTTATATCGAACTTTACATGGGGATCTTTGTCTTGCCAGGGGTTTAAAATCCCTACATGGGACCGCTAGCTGAGCGTCCCCTTCCGAAGGACATGCTGATCTTTGTCTGGTCTCTACCCTTCAATATGTCCGTCTTGGACGACCAAAACGGAAAATTAAGTTTCAGCTATACTATAGCATCGCTTTCCAGGTCATCGAGGCACTCACACTTCCCTACCACGATAAGGTGTCAAGTTTCTTACATCCCGATTTTGAACGTTCGGAAGTTTTGAATTTTCTTTACTTGTCAAGATAAATTACAAAAGTTGTATGTATTGGTGTCGGTGTTTTCGTGATGCTTGTCAGTCATAGTTTTATTTTTGTTGTTTGTTTAAGTTGTGCTGGTCAGTGCATGCTGTTGTCCATGTTATTTTATTTTTTTTGTGTTTCGAATTTTTATTTAATAAAAAGTTTAAGTTTTCTTTTGTGTGTTACTTTAAATATCTAATGTTGGTCTACTTTTTACTTGATGATGGTCGATGTTGAATCTGTTACTATTGAGGTTTTTGTTACTTTCTTGTAACCTTTGTTTGTTGCTGTTAGCAGTGGTTCGTATTGTTGATCAATTCATACAATCTAAATTGCACATGTCGACAATGCGTGATGACTTGTTGCAAAAAATCTCATAAAATAGAAATAGTTAGAAGAAAGGCACACACACACACACGCACGCACGCACGCACGCACACACACTCACGCGCGCGTGCGCGCGTGAGCTTTCGTGCTTCTGAATTACTTTTGTTTTTTTGAGTACTTCTAAAGGTTATAAAGAAATAAATGGATCTATCAATTGGTGTAATCCACAACTTTAGTTTGCGTGATAGAGCTATACATCGTGCGTATGTTCTCACAGCATCTTTTAAAGATGTGATACGATAGAAGGGGAGTAACTCACACTCTTTGTGGTGCATAAAGTCGAAGATATATATATATATATAATGGAGTGTGTGTAATTTAGGATTAATACAGTACATGAAGAGGTGTCCTTTACAAGTTTTAGTAAAATACCAGAAAAAAGAAAAACAGACTTGTCTTATAGATCTATACATTAAATCATCTTGCTCAATCCGGTACATCAAGCGGAGACAACTCTTGAGAGCTTAATTTAACTTCCTTTCATCTGGCAATTATTGATCAGCGCCTACATTGAAATCAATAATAAATGACAGCATGTCGGACACGTTGAGTGGGTGTGCGCCAGTGTATGCATGTGCTGTCTGTGTGCCTGGCTTTATCATTACCGTACTGTAGTATATACACTTCCTGTTACAGATGGCGTTTGTCAAACGTATCATGTCTGAGACTGGTGTAATTATGTTTTGTTATATTTATAACTAATATGTCATTGCGTTTCTGTCAAACTCACATTTAGAAAAACAACAAGGGACTACTAAAAGGGTTTACAGCCTCCTGGGTGCTATTCAATACCTTTCTCAATATTAAAACTTCATTATTTCTTCCATTCCAGTACATATTTCCTTTTCCTTTTTAAAGGAACAACAACAACAACACAAAAGCAACGGAAATGGCAACGACAGAAGCAGCAGCAACAGCAACAACAACAACAACAACAACGACGACGACAATTCATAAAAACAAAAGAAAAACGAACAAGAAACAACACACAAATATTAAACTAGTCATTCCCAGTCAGAAATAATACTGTTTCTTTTTCGCTTTGTTCTTATAGTCCTGACATTTTTGTGGGAATTGTATTATTCCGTTTTTCACGAGTCGAATCCGGTTTTTTATTGTTATAATAAGGCAGAGAAGGTGAGTTTAGATTTCATGTTGAACATTCCCGATTAAATTCGCGAATGCAAAACATTCTAATTGAGGATAATTAAAAATACCATATTTTCTTTGCCGCGAAAAGACAGACACAACGCTCAATAACGATAGAAGCTTATTTATCCCATATTACTTAGTGTGCAGCTATATTGTTATTGCTTGTTATTGTTATTGTTATAACCGTGCTTGACTGCACAAATGGGTACATCTCATACATTCAGTCAGATCCGCATGATTATCAATCATATACATGTATTCGTAAGATATCTTAATTAGTTAATTTTATATATATACATAGTTTACGGTCACTTAAGTCGTTTTACAGTTTGGTTTAAGGTTTATTTTTAATATTCAAATGTTTGACTGAACGTTTTCAATTAATGCCTTTTCTCCACGATTGTGTATGGCAAGGTTGGGATGCAGCCATAACTGGTTTAACAGCAACGTTTAACATGTCCTAGGCAGTTATTCTCTTCCTCGGATATATTTGACGTGTTTTCATGTTTTATTGTAGTGTTTTTATCGTTTTTGTTTTCAGTTGTCCTCCGTCCCTTAAATTCGGGTGTTTTATGACCCATAATTATGTAGATATTGACAGTTCTTCTAAGTGTGAATTCCTGTACATGGTTTCTTATCTGTTAAAATTGATCCCCAGTCGCGCCATACATATAAAACGTTAACATTAAGTTATCTTCTCGCTCCCTGTTCTGCGCTCAGCATTTCTAGGTAAGAGAAAGACTGGCTGGTTCGGTGTCAGTATAATGTGAAAGAGTGAAGTGTCATCCTAAAGTGTCTGCTGTGTGATATTTCAGTGAGACGGCACAATAAAATCACCACCAGTGCCCAATGTTTCAAGCAGACACCTTCTCGATATGACTTTGACATGTGTTGAAGGGCCGTAAAACCCATATTAAAAACAATTATCTGTGAAAATTAACACCTCACGTTGGTTTATTGGACGGGAAGTTAGATGTTGTGTAAAAATGGAAAAATCACATTTGGGAAACCGAGGTCATTATTTATGTTGCAGGTCATTGTGGATAAAACAGCACAAGAGTATGCAGCTAAGTATTTATGGAACCAATTAGTTTTTTTAGTCAATTTTCTTTGTGTTAATCATAAAAGGAAATCTCATCATTGTTTCATCAGGAGGACGTATCAAAATCTATGGAATTAATATTTATGTTGCCTTCATCAATTATTTCAATGAGCTCTGCTTCATAAACCTCCTGAAAATTTCTCTAATAACATACTTCATGCAATTACTATCTAAACCTTTTGAGAAAAACGTATACTCTCACGTTAAATTATAACTAAATTGTATAAACATTGACACGATCCTATTAACAACATGTGTTGCTTCTCCTCAAGGTCATGCTTAATCGGTTACAATATGGATCCTTCTGATTGGCGAACTGAAAACGTTAGTATATATTGTTGACATATGGAGTTCTCGCGTAGTAATGTGGCATAAAGAATTTTTAATTATGAATTAAATAAAATTGAATTCTAAACAAACTACAATGTACAAGTATCAATCTCCTATATTGTTTGAGTGTTCAGTCGCATTGTTCCAGGAAACTATCATCCAATGTTCCTAAAGTGCGATAACTTTTATCAACTGTCGTTTTCTTTATGTCGATCGTGCCATGTCAATAGTTTTAATTACATAAATATAAACTGCAACAGAAAAGCTTATCACATATTTGCATCGCTTTCAAAAACTACATATCAACAGTGCTTCAAACTACGCTTATTTCACCGAAATAAACTCTTTGTTTACAACATTTAAGAAAAACTGATGGTAAGAATGTTAAGTACCGTGTGACAGAAGTTCACATCTATATAGAGACTGTGAATTGTTTGTATCCACAATGTGTCCTCCATCACACTTGGATTTTCAAATTATATTTTTTCTAGAAATTAAAGCGATGGTATCGTTTCGCTCTGGATTTATTCATCTTATAAAAATTAAACAGCAATGTTATATTCATACTATAATCATATTTGGGATATAAAGAAATGTGTACATTTGTTTATTCCTAATATAGTCTTTACTTTATATTGATCCCATGTCTTTACTATAATCGCTAGTGAATTCACTTCAAACTTAACAAATAATGTTCTGTGTAATCACTTCGTGACACAAAAGTCATTCTGAAAACAGACTACTTGAATGTACAACAAATTATATACATTACAAGTACCCAATATTTTAATGTGCAATATTTATATCCATGGTCACTACTTATATAAATAGCTACAGGAAATGTGTAATACGAAAAGAAGCTTAACGAAGTGTTTAAACAAAACACCATCTTATAATTAGTTCATGGTAAGTATCTGTGTGTTATACACATTCATAATATATATGTCCCATGCCATTTCACAATACAAATAAGTATGGTTTTATTTTTTTAATATGGGTAAATATAAACACGAAACGTTATTGTATACATTTATTTATAATTCATTTGCAAACAAACGTAATAAAGATATATGGCAACCATAACTTTATTCTGTTTTTTCCTTTCTTCACATTAATGTATACTAAACTTGGATGAATCACGAATGGACTGTGAACGTGTCGTTAAATTTAAACTGTACTAACATTATAGCTAAGTAGATCTTACAAATATCTTTTAGAACATTAAAAGTCTTATTTTATATGGTCCCGGACAATGTAAATTTCACTCTTTTCATTATAGAATAAATTAACTTATTTAAAAGAAATGGTTAATGTAAAAATGAATTGATCAACTCTAGAATTTTATTATAACAAATAAATGATCCATGTTTACCTTGGTTTAGAACGTTCAATTGCAATGTCTACATTCCATATAGCGTGTCAAAAAGAAAACATTGGTCTGAAATTTCGATGAACAAAATTATTTTTACGTGCTTAACCTTTTAAGCAGATTGAAGAACATGATGTTGGGAAAATTCCATAATTTTTTGAAGTTTTGGTTCTCACAACTATCAAGGAAAGAAACGTTGGCATATTTGAAGCATAATCCCAGAAGAAACGGCCCGCTTAGAATTATTAAGTTTTAGTAATAAAAAAATACACAAAGATCTAGCCTAATTCTATAGAAATTCAATAGAAACGATGTGAGTAAATTCAATCTCCTGGTCAACATTTTTTTTATTTCTTTTATGGATTTTCTATTTTTCCAGGGTTTTAATATAATTTGTTTATCCCTATATTTTGTCTTTTCTGTAACATTAGTTTACTTTTAAAGAAAAAAAAATCGAACAGGTCTCATCATATTGGTTTCCTTTCAGTTTCTCTGTCAATGTACCTAACAGCCGGTGACCTGGAAATGGATAATATAAACATCGTGGGTCGTTTTCTTTCGTATGTAAATATAGTAGGTTGGGCGAATCTATTATCATAATGTTGAATTCCTTGAATATCACTGATGAGTTGGTGAATAGATATATTATCTAACTAAATATTACATGAATTATGTTAAATAATAATTTAAAGCGACAATTTTTTTAAAATCATAAAAAGTTAGCGTGTATGATGAAAACTATGGCTTCGACACAATTTTGTTATAACCTGCCCACCCCCATTTCTATTTTTAACCTGCTTCCTGTCAACTCAGCTGTCTGAATGGAAAATATGGCGGAGCAACACGAAGGTGCGTCGGGACTTACAGAAAACATGGACACATTTGAGGAAGAAAACGCCATATCTCCAACAAATGAAGATGATGTGGAGGAAGATCAAACAGACGAGGAATTATATGAAGTTGAAAAAATTATAGGAATGTCTAAAACTAGCGTAAGTTGAACTTTTCCTAAGTTGGTGTTACGACAGCAATACAACCGGCACAAAAACACACTGACACGATTTTCGATGTTGTAAACTTGCTCGCTTATCTCATAATTGAATGGAAATATATGAAAAAAGTTTAAAAATGGAAAGATTGTCATATAATGTTAGAGAAATATAGCACGGGTTGTCGATATTTTTCGTATTAATGTTGTAATTTTGTTTTTTATTTGATGTTTATTGTGCATAACTTTGCTGCACAGGAAGTGGATTTCAGTATTGAACAACAATGGATAATTATATATCCTACCGGGTCATTCAGGTCATATCTGATAAATGTGACACCTCTTATTACATTCTAGTGTACTTAGAATACTTTTCAGTACCATATGCTAATAGAAACGCTTATGTGTGACCTAATTGAACCTTATTAAAAGCCTGAACTTTAAAATGGATGTACATGTATTATGGATCTGCAGTGAAACAGTCTATCTCTATAAACCTGTGAGGAATATGTTCCTTCCAGCTCTAACATTACATTTCTTGTACAAATGACTTGGTTATATACAGTTTCAGCTAACCTACCAGTAACTTATAAATTCATGCCAATTAAAATTTGTGTATGGATATATATTTTCAACTTAACAAATGTTTAAGCTTGTGTATACATTTTACATACAGATTATATTAGACGCCCTATACTGTCATTTGCCATTGGCATAGTTCTGAATAAGTGTGCGTGATTGGGAGAGAAAATGTTTTTATCAGTTTATCATACATGTAATATTAGTAAACATAGTTTACTTTCTTTTCACTGAACATGCAAGTATTTATCTGAGGCTATGTATAGAAGTATTAAACACAAATTAAGACTGAAGTATTCTGTAATTAGCCAATGATGTATATTTAAAAACCTCTGAGTTTTTCTAGATTCAAATTTTCGGTATCATGTGACAAACAATATTGTAAATAAACGCCACAAAGTTGTGTGATTAAATTCAATTTTAATGCTTAATTCTGAAGATCATCTGGGAGTATATGACCAATATATATATTATGAATCTTTAAAAAAAAAAGTTTAAAATACAATATTACAAAATGATATACATGTACAGTACTTAACAAAATAATTACATCCGCTGTTTCCTGCTTGGTATCCCCTTGATTACATTGTTACCCATTTGAAACTTGAAGTCTTATTCGGAACAACCTTAGGCAAAATCAGTCATTACAGTTTTTTCCATTTCAGGGTTTGAAATTTGTTTTAATGGGCATCTGTCCATCAGGCGACTCGCTCAAAGCAATTATCTACTCACCAAAATAAAGAAAAGTCTTGTTATTTATAGTACAAACGTTTATTTCTATACACCATAATTCTGATTTTTTTTCTCAGGAATGGCATCTATTGCTACCTCCATTTTAAAGAACATTTTAATATTTATATCAATTGACCTTGACTCGTGCTGTTTTATGCACGCATATTGTCATATTAATTATGGCTTCATACGACAATGTTATACCAATTTACAATTCAAATTCCTCGAGCAATTTTGGATTTATTTTTGTCTCTAGTTTGATCATATTTCTTTGGGCTTTGTTCATTCGTACAAGATGGTGCTATATTTTTACACCGAAATATATATATAATATATATATAAGCATGTTGAAAGACGTCAGCTTGGCTTGGCTTTGGCTAGTAACTGTCACGTGACTTTATCGATTATAAGCATGTAAAAGGTGTTGGGTTTTTCGGATTTTTGTTTAAGTTGCATTTCGATCCACTAGCCAATCAGGCGAGTTATATTGAAAATGTGCTTGTCCAAAGGAACTTTGACTAGCCATTGCAAGTGGGCGAGTGGATTTTTCAAACCCTGTAA
>JAUMGZ010170467.1:0-15061 GCA_032359645.1 Pododesmus macrochisma | reverse complement strand
GAACAGAATATAAGTCTGTTATGGTCAATTTAAGATATTGCTTCTTACGTTTAGGGAACAGAATTTAAAATATTTAATGGTCAGTATAAGATATTGTTTTATACGTTTAGGGAACAGAATATAAATCTGTAATGGTCAATATAAGATACTGTTTCCTACATTTAGGGAACAGAATATAAAATATGTATTGGTCAGTATAAGATATTGTTTTATACGTTTAGGGAACAGAATATAAAATATGTAATGGTCAGTACAAGATATTGTTTTCCTACGTTTAGGGAACAGATTATAAATCTGTAATGGTCAATATAAGATATTGTTTCCCTATGTTTAGGGAACAGATTATAACATATGTAATGGTCAGTATAAGATATTGTTTTCCTACGTTTAGGGAACAGAATATAAATTATGCAATGGTCAGTATAAGATATTGTTTTCTTATGTTTAGGGAACAGAATATAAAATCTCTAATGGTCAATATAAGATATTGTTTCATACGTTTAGGGAACAGATTATAAATCTGTTATGGTCAATATATTATATTGTTTCAAACGTTTTAAAAACGCTTGTATTGGTTATATAATGGTTGTTATGATACGTCTATATTGTTTCCTACATTTTAGAAACAGTTTTAGTCGGTAAATAATGGTTAATACAAGATATTGCTTCCAATGTTTAAATAATGGTGATGTGAGGTCAGCAATGGTTTTGTATTAGATGTTGTTTCCAGTGTCTAAACAATTTATGTGGGTTTGTAGTGGTTTATATAAAGTGTTGCATTTTAAGTTTTAGGAACAGTTTATTGGCTATGTAATGGTTTGTTTAAGATATAGTTTCCAATGTCTAAAGAACAGTTTATTGCGTATGTAATGGTTTGTATAAGATATTGTTTCCAGTGTCTAAAGAACAGTTCATGTAGGTATGCAGTGGTTTATATGAAGTATTACATTTAAAGTTTAAGAAACAGGTTTTGGGGGTCCGTAATTATCTATTGAAGCTTATCGTTTCCCACCATGGCTGCTTAGTCAAACTTCTGTAAAAATCTTATTATAGTATTCTTATAATGATTCGTGATTTGTTGAAAATTATATTTGAAATTGACTGTAATCAGAATGAAAAAAATCCTCTAAATATCGGATAGCATAGTTATTTCGTAAATAAAACTTCAGTAAAATGCTTGTATGCTCATTGTTTTCTACTTAATATGGTTACTGGTGTGACAGCATGTATTCTTACTTAGTTAATCTTCTAATGCAGCATAAAAGTGGCATGTATGCCATCTTTTTGGACTAAAATGCATGCAAGTGCATTTGATTTGTCGTAACGTGTAGCATATCTACTTACTTGTTATATCATAAAATCCATCACGCATGCTGGATCAGTTTATTCTAAAATGCAGCGTAAAATGAAGCATACACGGCTAATTCTTATGGTTTGATCGTCTGCCTTTGTCTGTATTCTTACACTTTTTATCTTAAAATAATTAATACAGTAACTATATCTCACCTTCGTCAATTTATAAGTGTTTTTTTGTTTGTTGATAGATTTTTTCTGAATTCATTTACCAAGATAATTAGCATGTTAAAAGTTCATACTTATTGATCGATTTCAAGAGGGATATTAAGTTATCCTTTGTTTTAATTATTGATTTTTAAAATTGTAATTTGCAATAACGACGATATCATTTTTAATTGATCTATTTAATTGATAATAATATCAATTTACCCAATATTATAACATCCTGAGATAGCAATAGCACACAATTATAATGGTATTAATCTCTAATACTTAATTGTTGATTGTGGTTAATTGAAACCCTTTTATATGAATCTATTGTAACTGACACTTCTCAATAAAAGCAAAAACTTAAGCAATTTGATAGCACTTTAAGCCAAAATAATATCTTGTGAACTACATGTATATTCATATACCGGCACCGGAACTCGACTTTAATATATTATTTACTTTGATCCTTTGTAAATGTGTAAAAGTGACTGTGTCACTCCATTTACAATGGTAGAATTTTCAACGACGTTTATATTGTATTCTATATACAAATACAAAAGAGCATATACTTCCAATATTGTTTCTATGTTCGAGTATGCCCGAGATCTTTATTCTCTTGATGTGGTTTCTCTGTACCGTTGTTTAACTCTTGTATAATTGAAGTCCCTGGCATTAACACAACTTACGATTTCACCTGAACTTAGATATAATTTATACTCTGTATTACAATTGTAGTCGATGGTGGCTGGAGCCGATACGGATCTTTTAGCCCTTGTTCCAAATCGTGCGGAGGAGGAACGCATTACCACGCGAGGACATGCTCTAACCCTCCCCCTGCCAATGGAGGAAAGAACTGCGTTGGACCAAGTCGTGAGACTCATTCGTGTAATACACAGGCTTGTCCAACCACTCCACCACCTACAACCCGACCACCAACCACAGCAGCTCCTGCCACTACACCCATACCAACAACAGTTTCACCAGGTAATCATTAAGTTATATTTATGAATTATGGTTTAGTTACATCTGTACAATTTGGTGTTATGTTTCCTTTGTTTGAGATGTATTGTCCGTCTGGTGTAATGTAGTGTGATGTGATGCTGATGTGATGTAATGTAAAAAAAAAAAAAAAAAAAATTGTCGGATACTGTAAAGAAATTTATTTTTGCAGTGTTCAACTTTTGCGTTTAAACAAAGAAACATATTCACGGGGTTTTGAATTCGTATTTTGTATTTTAAATAACACTTATTTGTTTAACCAAGTGTTATTGTGACTTAAAACAACTATATAACTATCTGGTGCTACTAAATCGCTCTTTGTTAAGAAAGATAGTATAAAACGAATAATAAACACCAGCGAAGAAAAGGCGCTTCACGGTATTTTAATAATAACGCCATTCTTGTAACAACATATAGTACATATAGTTAATTCTATGAAAATGTCAATTTCTGTTTTTAAAAAACATCATGTCTGCACGTCACATTTACAGACATTTATATTCCCTTTAAAATAAGATTCCGTGTCTTTTAATATTGCATATGGCTTCTACAAGAAATTTAACTCTTGAATATGTTTATACAGGATGCGGTGTTGTCCCAGCGGACATAGTCTTTATTATGGATTCATCTGGCAGTGTGACCAGCCCCAATTTCCAGAAAATGTTAAATTTTGTCAAAACCATGGTTCAAGGTTTTGATGTCAGTCCCACTGGAACTGAAGTCGGTGTCATCACGTTCAGCGACAAACCTCATTTGGAGTTCCATTTGAACAGATATCACGACAAGCAATCAACCCTAAACGCAATTTCTAACATCCACTACATCTCTGGTGGTACCAACACTGGTGACGCCATCAAATATGCCCGTGAAACTAGTTTTACTACGGCTAATGGAGCTCGTCCGAATGCAGCAAAGATTGCTATTGTTATCACTGACGGAAAGTCTAACAGTGCTGCGGCCACTGACGCCGAAGCTGCTCGCCTCCGTAACACTGGAGTCACCGTATTCTCCGTAGGTGTTGGATCAGGAGCCAAGTTATCCGAGCTGAATGAGATTGCCACGGATCCCGACAACCAGCACGTATTTGTCGTAAACAACTTTGATGCTTTACAACAGATCAAGGGAACCTTGGCACAAAAAGCTTGTGAAGGTAGGTCTAAATAATTGACCCTATACAACAGATCGGAGATTATTGGCACCTTGTTACAAAAAGCTTGTGAAGGTAGGTCTAAATAATTGACCCTATACAACAGATCGGAGATGAATGGCACCTTGTTACAAAAAGCCTGTGAAGGTAGGTCTAAATAATAGACCCTTTTCAACAGATCTAAGATGAATGGCACCTTATTACAACAAAGTTGTTGAAGGTAATTATAAATAATAGACCCCATACAACAGATCTGAGATGAATCGCACCTTATTACAACAAAGTTTTTGAAGTTGGGCTACACAACCGACACTTTTCAAATAACAGGGAAACTTTCACACACATACTGGAGCTAGCTGGTATCAGAATACTTCTTAGTGAATGTTATCTTTGTCATTGCATCAAAAATGTATTTTGTTTGTTTTATTTTTATAAATTAATGAAAGCAACATTAAAAAAAATATTTATATAAGTAGATGATGTTTCCACGTTTCACAGAGACACATAACACTTTGTTACTTTGGCTAACTTGAACAAAATTACTATATATCTAAAGTTCTTTTTAATCAGTAAAAACACTGTTGTATTTAACCTTTAGAACAAAATTATTAACCGACAGCAATGTAATGATTTGTTAATTAAAACTTTTTTATTTTCAGCCAACAATAAGTTACCGTGTCAATTTTAAATCCTCGTTAATTTTTAAGAAAAACTTCAGTACGACGAAGAGGTATAATTTGTTTAACTGCCATCATTACCAATTAATTTGACAATTCTTCACCTGTATTTGAGTAATCTAGACTGACCAGTACCATTTTGATACATCAAAATAAAGGTGTATTTCTCTATTCTTTTATGAAGTGTTCATGACATATCACCCAGTTGTTGTTACAATGAAAGTGTGAGCTCTTTTTTTGTTGCAATTCTCATCTCTTTTTTTTATTATTTTACAGTAAAAGTAACTGTGGCCCCTGCTCCAGCCAACAACGGTAAGTACAAAATATCAAACACCTTCACAACGCATGTGTATAAATTGTATAATATGAACTATAACAACAGGTACGTTGAAGCTTATAAACCGTATGTTTACATTTAGTTTAAGGCTAAATTGACACGCACACAATTATAATGTGATTGACTAGAAAAACGCTGATTTCCTCAATCAAAAACTTAAAACAAAATGTATAGCATTTGTAAATAGAGAAAACAGAAAAGTAAATAGAAAACAGTAGTTGTGTATATCATATTACTGTATGACGCAATTGTGTATATCACATTAATGTATGACGCAGTTGTGTATATCACCTTAATGTATGACGCAGTTGTGTATATCACTTTAATGTTTGACGCAGTTGTGCATATCACATTGATGTATGACGCAGTTGTGTATGTCACATTAATGTATGACGCAGTTGTGTATATCACATTGATGTATGACGCAGTTGTGTATGTCACATTAATGTATGACGCAATTGTGTATATCGCATTAATGTATGGCGCAATTGTGTATATCACATTGATGTATGACGCAGTTGTGTATATTACATTAATGTATGACGCAATTGTGTATGTCACATTAATATATGACGCAGTTGTGTATATCACATTAATGTATGACGCAATTGTGTATGTCACATTAATATATGACGCAGTTGTGTATATCACATAACTGTGTGACGCAGCTGCGTATATCACATTAATATATGACGCAGTTGTATCAAAATTTATAGCTTTAGTAAATTGAGAAGAAAGAAAAGTATATACAAAACATGACGCAGCTGTGTATGTCACATAAGTGTATGACGCAGTTGTGTATGTCACATTAATGTATGACGCAGTTGTGTATATCACATTAATGTATGCTGCAATTGGTATGTTGCAATCAGATAGTGAGGTCTTTAATTGAACAAAAAAAGTATAAACTAAAACATCAAACGGAATTACGTATACTTTGCTATACCCAATAAGAGTGGGTAACCTAGTGATATTTCGTTTGAACTTACATAAAACAACACATATTTAACGCTACGTGTTAGTCAATAAGACACAAAATGAATTATTGTTCATGAATTCTGATTAGCATCAAATTTATACATTTACAGACTGTGGAGCAAAGGCCGACATTGTTTTCCTTCTGGATTCTTCTGGCAGTGTTGGAAGTGGCAACTTTCATAAAATGCTGAACTTCGTGAAGAACGTCAGTAGTAGTTTTACTATTGGCCCAAACAACGTTCAGATCGGAGTAGATACCTTCCAAACGTCACACAAAGCAGAGTTCAATATGAATGCTCACCCAGACAAACCTTCCTTACTGGCGGCCATTTCAAAGATCCCCTACCACAGTGGAAGTACACATACTGGCCAAGCCATCAACTTTTTACATTCACACAGTTTTATGACTGCCGCAGGTGAGGTTTATGTTATATTTTTATAAACAAGTATTCAGGATAATAGGTGCATGTGGCTTATATTTAATTTGCTGCAGTACAAGACAGATAGCAAAGAGTTACCCAATATAGCCTATGGCACTATACGCATTTTATACTTAATCAACCTCTTTTTATATTCTTAATACACTTGTACGTTTGCAGATTTAGAGAGAAAACGGAACTCTGATAGAGAGATAGTTTTACTGCATAGATATTTTGAAGACAACTTTGCAAACAATATCGGTTCAACGAATCTTACCTTTTTATGAATAGTTTCTTGTGTCAAGAGCGTGTATTTAGGTGTCTAAAAAGGAGAATGTTTGGTGGGGAAACAAAGATATTAATAGAATCTAATTTTTTTTAAACATCGCCAATTTACTTTTTACTTGTATAAAAACGACTTAAGTTTGAAAAGTATTCCAATTTAGGCTGCTCATCTGGGAAAGGATGGGAACCTTATGTTTATCTTCGTCAAGGTCACTTTACGTTTATCACCAACTCCTCATTTGTCTTCAAGGTCACTTTACATTTACCACCAAATCCTAATTTGTCTTCAAGGTCACTTTACATATACCACCAAATCCTAATTTGTCTTCAAGGTCACTTTGCATTTACCACCAAATCCTAATTTGTCTTATACCGTCTATTGTTCACACTGTGCTAGGACAAGGTTTTGTCTATCTATCAAGCTTTAGTAACACATGTTATACCATGTTTTCTTTAACATGATGTTGATCCTAAATTTATTTTTTGCATTTTTCAGGTCATCGCGCTGGTGTTCCAAAACTAGCAATAGTTGTAACTGACGGAAATTCAAACAATCGAGCACTCACGGTTTCCGAGGCCGCCAAAGCTAGAAAGGATGGAATCACAATGATGGCCATTGGTGTCGGCCATGGAATCAACGATGCGGAACTAAAAGCTATTGCCAGCGATCCCGATAGTCAATATGCCTTCAGGGCCGATAACTTTGATGCTCTTTCATCACTTAAAGCTATCCTTACCTCAAAAACCTGCGAAGGTATAAGTTTATCAAAAGAAAAATTGTTCATACTTGAATTTTCGAGATGTTACATTAAACATATCGTATTTGTATTTTGAATGCGTTATTATTTCCCAATACAGGTGATATGTGGAATCATTTTAGAACGATGACGCGTACAATTTTTAGGAATCTTACTAAGTCAAATGTAAAAGTTATGCTATTTTCGTTTTGAATACTATAACCGTAAACGTATTTTATAATATTATAATAAAATATGCAATATTCTTTATTTAACAGTATCTAAACCAGCTGTAAACAACACACCTGCAGGTAAAGTCTCATTTTAATTCTAATAAGCTGTTTGATCGAAACACTCGTGAATATTTATATACATAAAATTAAACTGTTAAATAATAAATAAAATAAAGTAAATTATTTTCCTGATTTCTCATTGATTCTTTATTACCACCAGACAGACGCACCGTAATCTAGAGTACTTACCACATCAGCACGAAACAAATTGCCTCAATCACACTGTCATATTCATTCAAACGTTCCTCAGTTCTTATGCATATTGTATAAAACATTATGCGTACAGGATACACTATTCTGACATGTATAACAACTGTATGTCATGTTATTGTTTAGATTGCGGAGCTGTTGCAGACATTATCTTCAACTTGGATTCTTCTGGTAGCGTCGGAAAAGCAAACTACGACAAGATGTTGCAATTCGTCAAACAGATGGTGAAGAATTTCAACATAGCCAGCGATAAAATTAGAGTTGGGTTAAACATTTTCAGTTCCAGACCTTTTAGAATATTCAACTTGAATGATCACATGGACAAGGCATCTCTTCTGAACGCCATAGATAATGTACCTTACAAGAGTGGTGGAACGAACACGGGCTCTGCTCTTAAAGAAGTATACTCCAAAATGTTCACAACCGCAAACGGCGACCGCCCAGGGGTTCCAAACATCGAAATTGTCATAACTGACGGTCGTTCGAATAACAGACCTGATACAATTAAAGAAGCTGATAACACACATCAACACAAGATCAACGTGTTTGCTGTTGGTGTCGGTTCTGGTGTTAGTATGGATGAACTCAACAAAATTGCAACAGACCCGGATGCAAGTCACGTCATGACAGTAAAAGATTTTAGCAAGCTATCTCAGATCCAAGCCGCATTCCAAGCACAGGCTTGCGCTGTTATACCTCCAACGCCACCTGCATTTATCCCAACCGGTAAATTCTGAAACCCAATCGTGTGTGTGGTGTGGGAGTGAGGGGGTGGGGGCGTGCGTGCGTGCGCGTTTGTGTATTAATTTAAGAAGAATGACTTTTTAATCAGTGAGACTGACAGCCCAGAAAAACGCCAACACATGTCCAGTGGCGAAAACAAACATACATAAAACCTCTTTCCAAAATATTACAAGGCATTCATTATATCCAATAACTTGATAGTTTTAAGTGATTGACTGAATTTTGTTAATGTGTTTTGATCGAAGGTAAATAATTAATTAAATAACTATGAATTTCCTTGTCTTAATACCCCCAAAAGCAGCCCAGGCATTATGAGCATGTTACAATCCAGACAAAACTAATGAATATCATCAATCATATGAAGCACTGTTTCTGAAGCAATTGACGATATCCAATTCCGCACATTTAACACATGAAATAGGATAATTTTTACAATGGACGTAAATACCAATGATGCAGTCTAGGTTAGTACCTCGGCTAATTTTTCTACATATCCTATATAAATAGTGTATTTATGAAGAATACATGCATTTGGCAATCAGGGCTTTGTCCTGGACCAACTGGGGAGACCCCAAGATCCCTGTCTCGTTGTTATGATAGCCTAGTTACGGCCATGAAAGAATTTCTAAAAATTACATAGTAGGTTGATCTATCTAAAATTTTCTTTAATTTATGTGTAAAATATTTTGTATTGTAGCCCAACCTCAGCCTAACCCAGCTTTGGACCCATGTAAGGATAATATCGCTAACTGTGCTTCCTACGGAAAGTCAGCGTGCACAGGCGGTTACACAGGTTGGGCACAGACCAACTGTCCTCGTTTCTGTGGCTACTGCGCAAGTTAGTATTTTACTGATAAAATATGGTTAAAACTCTACGTTCATAATGTAAACAAAGTCAAAAACTCATGAATAACACGTGTAGTCAAAATGGACTTTGCTAGATTCAATACTGTATAACTGGGACCGTAATATTGATATTTAGACTAAGTATAGTTGTAATATATAATCCGATCTGTATTGTGACCACTTTTGTCATGCAAATTCACGTTTTCTTGGTTTATGATTAAGGAGAGGTAAACTAAAGTTTAATATGAGTTGCCTTTCATTACAGCTGCTGTTCCCACTCTTCCACCAGACTGTGTCGACAAATTAAGCACATGTAATCAGTATGATCCCGCTGTATGTATCCCCTATGGTCAGTGGGCTCAAGACAACTGCAGGAAGTTCTGTGGATTCTGTCGTAAGTTTGTGTACTGTATGCGAGTTACATTTCTTAACTCCAACTTTTGACTTCATGTCTGTTCTAATTACATACATACATTGTCTCTGGTTGATTCGTAGATAGAATTGGAATCTGTCTTTCTTCTTATAGATATTAAATATATGTGTTGTCCGTTTTAATTTGCAATTTTGTATTTAGATATTTATAGTGAAAATGTTTGCTTATTGAACATAGTTACCCTTTAATGTTCAAATTAATTAAGATTAAACTGTGACCTTTTTTTCTGTGTGTGCTTCTTTTTTATGTTCAGATCCTAATTCTAAATAATCTAAATGTAAAGGGTTATTGATATAAGCTTAAATAAGTTGTTTATATGTGTATGTCTATTTCAGAATTCAACGCAAAGGGAGTCAACGGCTACTGTAAGTTTTTTCCGCATTAAATATTTAAAGTAGGAAACAAATAATCTAGAAACATTTAAATGAGAAGTTTACATATAAAGGTCGCACATCAACTTAAATAGTATTTCAAATTATGTATTACTTATGTAATAACATAACGTTTTTATAATGTTAGTTGGTGGAATTTTCCTAGCCCTGAGACTTCCCTACCTCCCTTATTTGGGTCTCCGCAGTTGTTTATTCTAATTCATTGTTTAGATTAGATATTTTATTTATTGCTGGCCAATTTAAGTTACAAGAAAATTTATATTGTAAGAGGATGTATTTAGATCGTACTTCTTAGACGAGGTTTCCTCACAAAGAGAATTGGGTTTTCGTCTCTTTAAGATAATATATTTTGTCGGAGGCCTGTTTCATTTAGAAAGTTTATATTGTATGCCCCTTTAGCATTTATATATTGGCGGTACGTGAAGGTATGCATGCTTCTGTTTGTTTAGTTTTACAACAAACTCCTTTTCCTTCTATAAAAAATGTATCGATTAACTTCATTACACAAAAATTAGAATCGAATACATGCAAATACATATATATTAGTTTGGCGTAAATGTAGGTATTTAACCAAGATAGTATTTTATGTAGTACATATGTTGTGACATACTTTTATATGTTTTCAGACGGAAGCTGTTCATACAATGGTAAGACGTATACCCAAGGACAGACATGGTCAGATGGATGTTCATACGACTGCACGTGTGACGATGCTGCACATGGCCAGTACAGTTGTTACAACAAGTAAATATTTCATCATTTATAATACACTGATGAAAATAATACCTCGTTTGTAGATGTTCAGAGTAAATGTTTCCTTCTTTAGTTAATAAATGTATATTTGGTAATTTTTTCTGGACTTGTGGCCTTTGGATATTGTCTTGGTTTATTGTATGTCTGTACTTAAGACTTATAGTCTCGTGCGGGAAGTGGGGAGGTTGAGGCCTCATTAACCGATTTAACCACACCGCCTGGTTTCGTGCTGGGTGACCGTCTTTAGTCGGTCCGCATGAAATACTAGTCTTGATGATTGTTATGATGTCGATTTAGTTTATTACATTCCGGTGCTTCATATTTTGACGCAGTTATTGTTTGTTTGTCAATGTCTCTCGTTCTGTTGATCCTATGAATACTGTTTTTTACTACTTTATAATAATCTGTTGAAGTTACTGTTTCATTTGTCGTTATACAGAGTAAATCTTTCATCATTTATAATAAAGGGATTCACAAAATGTTTCATTTGATCGTAATTTGAATATATTCTCTTTGTGTCTTTGAAAATGAATTGGGTGATTTGTATTTCCTCTTAAGAAGTGAATACGAGCGTTCTATCTCTTATAAAATATTTTTTCTTCAATTCCAGATGTCCATCGTACTATAACCTGCCACCTCAATGTACGCTTACACAGAAGAAAGGCGAGTGTTGTCTAAAACCCGTATGCAACTTTAATCCTACATACCAAACAACTACAGGACAGACAGTCGGAAACGTAAACGGAATAAGTGAGTAATTCACCGAAAAAATACAAATATAAATCAAATTGAGCAAAACAAATTGTGTTTGTTTGATTATCAATATACCAACTAAAATGACAAAAGCAACATGAAACGATGCACGTATCACACAACCGGATGTTGCCTGTAAGAGTCATGATTGTATTAACCTCATTGTATTAAATACATGGAGGAAACATTTCATAAAAGAATTGCAAAGATAAAGCTGTTGTCCTTAATATTGTTGGATTTTTCCTCATTTATTTTTTAAATTTGCAGTATTATGAATATTATTCACTTGGTGTGGCTTTTTCCTTATACCATCTGTTTGGTTTTACAGGTACCTGCAAGTATAAAGGACATGACTATTATCAGAGTCAGACTTGGTCAGTAGGATGTGAATATGACTGCCAGTGTGTCGACGCAGGAGCTGGCATGTGGCAATGTCAATCTAAGTACGTTACTATCAAAATATTAGTTAAATTTTCCAACACTTGATTAGGACAGTAGACGGTGGAATTCATTGGTTTGGAAGATTCTAAATTGAAACTTAAAATAAAATAGAAAAATATGAATTGAACAAATACCAATCACCGACATCACAACAATTAAGCTCTAAAAGATCCATAAACACAGTAAACGGAAGTGAGTGTCCATATTTCTCGTACTTTATATGTTTTTACGCGAATTGTTACATATATTGTAGCAGAAACCTTTTTCAGCGCACTTTATCCATTATTTTGTTGTTAAGCTAAATCCAATTTGTTGCAATTCGATACTAAATGATTTAATACTCCGCCCACATCTAGTACATTTGATGCCATGTTGTCATCCCTTGTGCCGTCGTTTACTAAAAAATGTTTTTATTGGCTGAATTCGACACACGTACTTTGCGCGAACAATTCTGTATCTAGCTTAAAAAACATTGAAAGAGAAGTAACTCTAAGTTGGTTTTCCGAACGTTATTGTACTTTGATACTAAAATGTGTATCGCATATAGAACCTGACAAAATGACAATCTGATTAAATACCGATCGCATATTGCGCAAACGCTGAGTTTTAAAAAATAAAAACCATTAGAAATCATGTGCCGTAAACTTTTGTATTACATGCACATGGGTGATAAAAAGCGGTTACCAGTCTAATTATTTTAACCCTCTGGGTTGCACGCAAAATAAGAGATCTGTATTTTTTAATCAGATTTACACAATTCTAACAACCATAGAATATTATATTTTGAAACTTGATATAAAATTTCATAACCAAATAGAATATTTGGAAATCAACAAGTTAACTCTTTGAATTGCTAGGAAGCGTTATAAAGTGTTGAGTCTTACTGATATTGTGTTGTCAACATCAATGAATGATGTTATTTCAAATATGATTATACTGGTAGACACTAAGATATAATGAAGCAACGAAATAAATCCCCTTTTTTCTAAGTTGGACGATTTTACCTTATTATTACTTGTTATTTTTAAATTGAGCGTAGGTTATTGATTGTGGAAGCGATTCGACTCGCCTAGGTATGAAATCTTGCATGTTGGTGGAAGCATTTGATATAAAACTAAACGATTGTGCAGACCCAAATACGTTTAGATATTAAATGGGAAATGAAAAATCATAAACTTTGTTTTATACTCATGCAACTTGCATATATTACAGTTCCACTTCCCTCAATTTCTGCAGGATCGAAAGCAATGTGAAAGTCGAATGATACTGTAGAACAAATGCATTGATCATTAGCTCTGATTACTCAATCGGACCTTCTTATCGTACTGAATGAATTTATAGAGAAACAACATGGATAATAGCTATTGTGATTTTAAGAGCAACTAAATTTAGTATTCTAATTTGCATTGCAGGTGCCCAGTTTACAAGAATTTGCCATCAAATTGCCACCTTCAACAGACGCCAGGAAAATGTTGCCAGGAACCCCAGTGTGATTTCAATCAACAATATGGTACTTTTACTGGTGTTGGAGCCACCAGTGGCAAAGGAATTGGTATGTATTGCGTAATGAGAAGTCTTTAGTATGTACATATTGAAACCTCTTTTGGCTTTATTGGTCTATATTTAATTTTATCTTAACACCGTCCTCTGATCCGCAGATGGCATCGATACTATTGATAAAATTCCAAACCTTTTATCCGAGATATTCTTCAATGGTCTCATAAACTCATTTTATAATTTGTATTTGCTGGCACGGTAACGTTTCCGCAAACTGTTGACTTTTGACCTATTTATTTCATAATTTCAGTATTGCATTTCATAGAATGTGTACGTTCTGTGTTTAAGGACATATGTTTATGTAGTGTGAAGTTAAACGAAGAAGGAAGAATTGTACCAATTGACAAAGTTGTGTATTTAAACTGCTTTAAATGGCTTTAAACATACTGGTTTTTGTACATTGTTCTTATAGTTTAGCATTGCTTATTTCTCTTTTATCTATTAAGAAGACCAATTTATAATTAGTGATATTTAGGCAGTCCAGAATTAAATATGTTGTATGCAAACCAATAACATCTTTTGCATTTTTAAAACTGTCACAGGAGCTGTACCAACCACAAACCAGCCTTGTGTAGACAAAGTACAGAACTGCAATCTGTATCAACAAAGCACGTGCTCAGATCCTAACTTCCACAAATGGGCTCTGGAGAATTGTCCAAAACACTGCAACCTTTGTGGTAATGTGGTTTTCTTAAATATAGTTATAATCATTATTCATATATGTAACAGACAGACAGACAGACAAGGCAGACAGACAACAAATTGACAGTAACAATTGCCAAGACTATAAATGAAAATGAACGTTATCATGACGGTTTTCCAGTAATTCAGAGTGCATTAATATAAATGCCTGTAGTTTGGCGTAATGCGTAAATATTTTATTAGCGTGTTGTTATTATTATAAACTTTTTTTTTAAATTATAGGTGAACTAAACCAGCCTTCCCCAACAGGTATGTCTTTAATATAATATCTGTTTCGTGTTGTGATTATCTGTTTTCAAGTGTCTGCATATACTTAAAAACATTTCAGTCTTGGTTTTTAAACTTCAATGTTTATAATTTCAATACAATTATGCCAGGTTAACAATTTCTTACGTGAACCCATTAATCTTTATCTTCTATATAACAACTTACGAGATGAGACGTATTTCCAGTTAATATAAAAATTGTGTGAAAAGGGGATCAATTATTTGCTAAAGTAGTAAATACGAAAAAAAACAAAACAAAAATTCAAAAGCCATTAAAGTCCATGGACATGGGCAAATAATAGAAAAATATGGGACGCACACAGAAAAAGAACAAACATACAATTATTTACTAAAAGGGGAAACATCACGAAATTCTATTCAAATGCTAGAAGCGAAACTAGGTGCTATTTGACACATACATTGTTGTGTTTGTTTCAGATAAGTGTGTTTACAAGGGTCATGTTTACTCACAAGGACAGACGTGGTATGATGGATGTGATTATGAATGTTTGTGTGAGAACGCTAAATACGGATACTTCAGATGTAACAAGAGGTAATTGGAAAAATACAGTCATTATAATGTAAT
>JAUMGZ010170445.1:0-15063 GCA_032359645.1 Pododesmus macrochisma | reverse complement strand
ATCTAACACAAGCAGGGTTATCTCCCCTAGGAAACAAGTTGCCTCCCTTACCTTCATTGTGTTTACTCTGTTCTGGTATCGGTGAATGTTCATGCCTTCTATTTGATTTCTTGCCTATGAAAAAAGAAACAAAAATGTCTGAATAAACAAAGTTTACCTTCCTTGAACAGCAATAGTTTGTCAAAACTTTTTGTAAAGTGTTCACACATCCAGTAATCAAGTCTACTCATTAACACCAAATACCATCCAACAATTTGCATTTATATATGCATACAGCGATATTGTGTCAAAATTTCTGAGGCATGTTATATATCCTAGTGAAACTGTTCTATAAAAGTCAGTCTGAATTTACATTGTAAGAAACCAAGACAGATTCTATATCTAAACTGTTTTGAAGAATAGCAAGTCCCCAGTAAAACAGAAAAACTTTTAGCTAGTCCATTTAACAGAGCCTGTTTGCAGATATTTATTTAAGATTGTTTACTTTAAGGAGTATATCCCCCCTTTCGTTGCGAGTACAATGGTTAGAATTGTAACAATCGTACCTTGCTCTATGAGCTGCTTCTTTCGTTGTGACTTGGGATAAGGTTTGTGTACTACTGAACTATAATTACTGTCGGTACTGTAGGGGCTAGTGGGGCGTTGTCTGTGATGACGTCTCTGTCGTCGTCCTGTAAGTGAAAAGAAAACACACTAAAAACATTGCAGAATGGATATGAAAATGCTATCAAAAATCAACAATATATTGAGAGAAACTGACGCTTATTTTGTTGTATATTCACTTTTCAAACAAAATAGTGCTTACTATAGTTAGATAAATCCACAAGTCATTTACACATCACTCAGTCTGTGCCCTAAAGTTTTTTCAACCTAGTCCAAACAAGCAAAATAATATATTCTATTATACAATATATAGCAGAATTAAAGAAAATTCACTAGTCCGAATCAAATTTTACTACCAGTAGTCGTGGGCATCAGACTATTGCCTAACGTCGCAGACTGATCACTATTCAACATAATATATACTTTTTGTTTGTTTATAAAACAATGAATTATTTATTTACCATGTTGTCCAGTGTTTGGATCCGAGATGGTTGTCCCCACCACAGAAAGACCAGACTTTTCTGCTGCCTTGGCTACAGCACTTGCAAAGTCTGCCTCTGTGAGAAATGACCCGTCGCTTGAACTGGCCGCACTAGACCGTACACTGCTACAATCTGTATTGCTTTGGTCAGTTACACTGGCCCATGACGCCACCATTGACCCTAAAAAGATTTTACATCAAAATATGAATTTTAGAAATATTGGAGTAAATATTGCACACATATTATAGTTTTTATTGCAGGCTTAAAATAATAATAATTCTTGTTGCTGAAAATGTTATCCAAAAAGATTTCTAAATGTCTTGATCCTTTTCAAATGTATCAAACTGAGAAAAGTTAATACAGACTACACCTGTACATGATTATGTTAAGCTGCAGCAATACTAATGTACTATTATGGAGGTAGTCAAGTATATTCAAAAGAGAATGATGATGTTAATAATTGTAATAATGGAGTAACTTCTTAATGTAACTTTGGGGAGGAGAAAAATGATAAAATTGAAGAAAATCAATGAAACATGGTTGGAAAATAGGAAATGATGCCTGTAGCAATGAGAACAAACTACTAAACCAATTTAGTACACATTTCTTTGTAGATCATGTTATGGGAAATTCAACTCTATCAATTTTTTTTAACCTGTACTTAAAAAGCTTATAAAGTGAGCTAATACCTAACACTACAGATCTAGAGGAAAACAATTTAAAAGCTATGGTCAAGTTGAAATAACGTTCTAAATGTATGTGTAAAATCTGTATTCAATGTACAGAGTTATTTTATCAGTACTAAGTATATTGTACAGTCAAAACAGGACTGAACCATGCAAAACTACAGAACATAACTTAAATGTATATCTTGTTATTTGCTTTAATTGACTTTAATCTAAGAACACCACATAATTGGATGCAACTATTGATATTTTCATGGCACAATGATTTATGATACATCAACATGGACTTATGTTTGAAGTTGGATGCAAGGGAGATAACTCCTACAAGCTGAATGAGAACCAATATGACATGGGTGAATCATTGAGAATCAATATGATATGGGTGACTTCTGTTTACAAACATGTAACCTTTAACCAAGCTATTCTTGTTATATAAACAATTTTTAGAGGGTGGTAGCTACATAGAAATATAAAATGCAGAAGCAACTGCAAGCACAAGGAGATCCCAAGCCATCAAGCAGAGCTAGCAAGCTGTACATAATGGAGGGATACCTGAGCGTCGATTATCCTCCCCATAATCTCGAGGTCCACTCCCCCTCCCTGTAACACCTGAAGGAGGCTCCATATCTGGTTCAGCCTCGGGGTCTGATGACTCACCAACATATTCTGGTGCTATTTCTGAGGTAGGCGAGTCGCCATGGCGATGGTAACCATCTACTGCTATATTTAAATGCTGACCGCTTTCACTCATTTCCAACCTGAAAATTGGCATAAAAATAGAAAATGGTCAATTCGTTCTTATGTTGGTCAGACACATTTACTCATTAATATGTTATTTACAAAGAGAAACGTAAGATGAAGAAAATAGATAGAGAATCAGAAGTACAGGTTCGATAAAATAATATACCAAAAAAAATTATGTATGCAAAATATTGTTTAAGTTAATATATAGATGAAAATGGTAATAATTTGTGAGGGGATGTTTAATGTAAAATATACACACCTGGCTGGATACATGGATGAATGCAAGCACTCGTTGGCTACACTTGGAAGTGAAGACTGACACCCTTGGTCCAAACAGGGTCCACCATCAGAGGCGTGGATACTATTACACATACGAGGGTTAGAGTAATGTCCCCCTGATGAGCTACGGTCACTATCGCTCCTACACTGTAAACACTCCCCCTCTCCCGCGCGTGGGGGCTGTAATATTTTATAGTTTTGTAGGGGTGGTAATGACCCCTGTTCCTGGTCACTATGACAGCTTCTACTATTACATTTCACATCCATGGGGGTTCCCCGTGAAGGGTGCATGCATGCTATAGTTCTTTGCCCCCACGTATCGTGCCCCCGTGGGGACTGTGTCCTTATCACACTGTAGTGTTGGGGGTTGTAGTGCCAACTTTCACAGTATTTAGGTGAACTGCACCTCACACAGCCAGAGTCAGAATAGGCTGGCGCATTCCAGTTACCGACACCCACACCATTTTGAGGTGCTGGGCAAGAACACGAGGATATCTTTGACACTGGAGACATTGGGCTTCTTGCCCCTCCAGCTCTCTCTGAATTCACTTCAGCATATTCCAAGTTATTGCCAGGGTCACCACGAAGATTAAGTGTTGCCATTTCACTTGGTGGTGGGTGTTCTGGGGGCGGTGGTAAGAACTCCGCCCAATTGACCATAGCTTGTTTAGGCTGTATCACTTTAGTCTGAGATTTTCCTCCTCTCTTGATCAAACACCCATTCTCATCTAAAGAAAAAGAATGATTAGAGATATAAAAGTTGGAAAAATACACCCATTCTCATTTAAAAGAATGATCAGAGACATAAAACTAATCAAAACATAATTCAGATATCAAAATTAATGGTAAATTTCTCTTCCTGAAAGGGCAATATAGTTCCCTTTTAACCTTTTTCTTTTATTTGAAGTTTTGATACTGCAGTCAAACCTGCAGAAATCTACACAAGGGAACTCAATATTATGACCTTCATGAACAAGTAGCAGGTATAGGTAGGTGGAAATTCTATGAATAGTACGAAATATCGGCTATAAACAGACTGTAATGATCAAATTGTGGTAGAGTTGACCTTTATAGAACGACAGAAACACACAATGATAGAGTCTACTATACCTGTTGTATGACTGCCACTGTCACTTGTGGGACTCTGCAAGGCATCACAGTTCTCATGGGCTGTACCTGTCAACAAAGAATCAAATAACAAATAAATTCTAATGAAAATCCAAATAAATTGCAGAAGAATTTAACCAAAACTGCTTGTTCATAGATTTTTTATTCATTTTTATGTTTCTTAACTTTGGGGAGCTATAATACTCTATGCTATATGCTTAAAAATTCAACCCAACACCACTTCTATTTTCACATACATAATTATGACACACCATTTAACTTATTTCCTACATTTAGATGAGAAGTTGTGTGGTCCCCTAATGGCAATATCTGTGTACATTTGTTATGATTATGTATAATAAAAAGTTCAGATAACTTCTGACGTTGTTATGTATGTTGAGGGATAAATTTTCATGTATTTCTAGCTTTGTCAACTATATATAACACTTCTCCAATTTTCTCTATAACTAACCAATTATAGGTTGACAATTATCCACATCTGAATTACAACTCCCCCGGTCATGCTTACAACAACTATCGCCCGAGCCTCCACTGTTCTGTGCGATGGGCCTGAACACATGATCCATTCCACCATTGACGGGTCGCCCCGGCACGTTTCCAGCGTTGACGAGTGTTGTGGTTGCGTAGGCTACTACTGGGTCTTTCTTCTGGTAGAAAGTTTTCATCTGGGGTATGTTGTAGATGTTCTGGTCCTGAAGTTCCATTTCTTTGTCCAGTAGGTTAGACACCTCGGGCGACATACTGCCCATGCCTATAAATATAGTGAAGACAGATTTATATGGGTCAAGATCAAACATGTGCACACAAACGGTAGTTATTTATGTAAAGAGTATATTTCTTTTATGTAAAGAGTATTTTTCTTTTATGTAAAGAGTATATATCTTTTATGTATGTGTTTTGGTAGCATTTGTAAATGTACCCCTATGCCAAAATTTCTAGGCATAAACATTTCTCTAAAGCACAGGATAGTATTGATTTCTATTCCTCAGTTAAGACTTTATATTAGCTATACATAATATTTATATTGGCTGTAAGTATAAAGAGTGCAAGGAGTGTTTTAAATTAGCTATATGAAGTAAAGAGTGTTTGTATATTTGCTATAAGTAAGATAATTTTATATTGGCTGTAAGGAGTGTTTAATATTGGCTCTAACTAAGAGAATTCTAAATTTGATATTATTAATACTTTTTATTGACCATAAGTATTAGCTACCTGAACATGAATGTGCGTCCTTTTGTCCGTAACCATTTCTGTAGAAAGAGCTGGTGCACATTCTAGTGTCTTCTGGTTTATGCATGGGCACTAAAAAACAAAATTATACAGTTTAGAACATGCTAACATTTTCTCTTGGGCGTCCATCGATTATGGTTGATTCATACCTAGACCTGGAATCTTGGACGAGTTACTTTCACGCAGAGTTTTGCTTTTTCCTCTTACAGGTATTATACTTATTAGTGACCTGTTTAAGTATGTGATTTTGTATATTAATGTATTTTGTGTTCAAGCTTCCATAATACTGGTGATGTACGAGTTTAAATTTACTTGCAATTGATGCATTATCTTACAATACTTGTTTTAATAAAATTCAAAATTATGCATATGAATAATACTTACTGCTATATAATCCATTTTGTAGCATCTTTTTCTTGTTTTTGCGTTTTCGACATATCCAGATCGTAAAAATACAGACAGCGATCCACACTGTACCTCCAATGGTACCAATCAACATACCGATGAACCACGGCTCCTTCATAATATTGGGTGGCTCTGGGCCTACAAATATAGATATATTGATTAAAATATATCAGAACATTTCAACATTTTAGTACCATGACAGTAATGTTATATTTATACAGTTTAATGTTCTAGCATGAATGTGTACCATGCATTAATACACTGGGTGTATTCAAATTAATCTCAAGCAAAAACATCACTGAATAAATGTCCGTCATTAATCATAATTATGAAATCATGTTAAACCACAATGGATGATTAGCTATGTGTGAAAACTCATGAAAAACACATCCAACATGACACAACTTGAAGTCAGACGACAACCAAGAATCCAAAACACATCTACAATGCTGCATAGTCATTTTTCAAATTTATGGATAAATATTATAAAAGAGTTTAGGGGATTTTATATTAATCAATCAATCTTGGTCTTGTGTGCGTTTTGATAGTGGAGATTCTCCAGGATAACGCCGTAATGTTTAAGGTTAATAGTGCAGAGATTTTGCTGCCGTTTGATTAGGACGGAATCGGTATACATGGCTCAGTGAGCAATTCGCTTAATTGAAGTATTTTATCAAATTCACGTCTTTTCCCGTGAATATCTTTGCATTTATGAAGTCGAATTTATCATCATAATTAAAGAAAAAAGAAATCATCTGCAGTCCTCACACTTGACAACGAGGTGAAAAATATCCTTTGTTAGCTTAAACGACTCATTATCTAGAAATGCCATTTTGTCTTTTTGTAAAGAAAACCAATTGCTTCCCTTCAGAAACAATATTAAAGACGATCTTCAAAAAAATGCAGGATGGTTAAAAAGCAATAAACTTTGCTTTGTTTGTCAAGTACCGGCTAAACCTGCACCATCCCTTATTGCCCCTTTAATGACGAGCCCTCCGCTAAATTGTGAGATTATTGAAGTGTGACTGTAGGAATCTTAATCACAGAGAAGCTTGCATCAATGACAAAATAGCACAGTATCATAACCAGACAATGAAACGTTTAGTTAGAAGTTGTACCTAATTGTCTCGCCTATAATCCAGCTATTTATCATAAAATACCACTTCTGAATTCTTCATTTTAAGACAATGGGACAATTAAATGGGTTTTTATCGGACTGGTGGAAAAGGCAGTTTCTAGATAATGAAACTAATGATCTGTTCATTCTATTGTCCTCCTGTGAAAGCCCCATTTAATGACATCCCATGAAAAAAGAAATCAATTTGTTAAACCAAAGTAATTAAGCACAAGATTGTAGAGTACAGGGATGACTAGTTTTGGAAGTTTGGATCATTTGCGTCCGGGGGTGTCTCACACAGCTCTTTCCTCTTATAAATATCATATTTATCGGAGGCATGTTTCAGATTGCATTTTTGTATTGCATTACTTTCTTTCTTCCTCTCCTCTTTTATATCTTTTTAAAATGTTTTCCCCCCTTGTCGTTCACATTTTCTTTTTAATCCTATTATATGTATGATAGTCATTTAACTTACCAACAAGGAATGCTTTGCTGTACACGCCTACACCTTTCCTATTCCTAGCTGCTATCATGACTGTGTAAGTAGTTGCTGACTCCAGACCCTGGATTGTCAGTGTGTTGGCCGTACCATTAGTTCTGGAACTACAGTTGTGTCTCTTGTTGTCACTCAGACAGTATATCTGTAATTAAAACAACAAGTTGTTGTTAATTAGGTCAAGCAATTAATTAGTATAAACAAACCTGCAAACATTACTTGCACAGAAATGTTGAAATCACTGCAGTAAATCTCTCTTATCGTGATACACCAATATCATGTATTTACTAGAAAACATGTCTCAATAATCCAGTTGTTTCACTATCAAGCCAGCTATCATGTACATGTATTTACAAGAAAATATGTCTCAATAATCCAGTCACTTCACTATCATGCCAGCTATCATGTATTTACTAGAAAACATGTCTCAATAATCCAGTCACATCACTATCAAGCCAGCTATTATGTACTTACTAAAAAACATGTCTCAATAATCCAGTCACTTCACTCTCAAGCCAGTTATCATGTTTTAACTTGAAAACATGTCTCAATAATCCAGTCACTTCCCTATCAAGCCAGCTATCATGTATTCACCAGAAAACATGTCTCAATAATCCAGTCGCTTCACTATCAAGCCAGCTATCATGTATTCACCAGAAAACATGTCTTAATAATTCCAGTTGCTTCACTATCCAGCCAACTGTTATGGAAAAACACTCTAAACTTACTAAAAAATAGGTCTTGTTATTCCAGTCACTTAGGCTGTACATGGAGTTGACTGGATTAACAGAGCTAGACAGTAAATTTTTAAAATTGTTAATATAGCCATCCAAGAACTTTATTTTTATAACTCTGTATACAAGTCTATGCAGGAAGAACAATATAGATATACATGTACATACCTCATAACCTTGAATGACACCATTCCTTGACACTCTAGGTGGCGGGGACCACTGTATAAACATGGTAGTATCAGAACTTTTATGCATTATGATGTTGTCGGGCGGAGCTCCTGGACGTGAATCAAGTGTCTGTATTTTCATTGGAGAGCTGCACTGACTGTGAACATCGTGGCTGTAGGCCATGACACACACCTCGTACCACATATAACTCTGGAGCTTGGTCAATGTGAACTGTCGATAGCCAGGACCAACTGACTGGGCGTACTTCTTACCACGAATATTCTTTTGCATGTCAATAAGCTCTGTATAGTGAATCTCAAATCTGGTAATCAAGTTTTCAGCTTTTTCAACCTGAAAAGAAAACAGATTTGTCGGTAAGATATAAATTATCTTATTCAATATTAGAAATCATTCGATGGATCATTTAACCGTGCAATGATTTAATATCTACAGTAACTTAAATAGTTACTAGTAGCTCAAAAGAGCCGATGGATCACTTTGTCATAAACTTTTACCTGTTAGCACAAAACTAATGCTTCAATCAGATAAAGAGCCTGATGTGTTGTAGTCGAATTTTTACCTTAAAAGTGGCGATAAAATTCGACTACAACACACCTACCGTTAATAACTACAACAGTGTACTAAGAAATGTGAACTGTACTCACCGACCACATGACGTAGAGAGAAGAAGCATTCACTGCTTCACCCTTGATGATTTGTACCACTATTCCTTGAAGATGACCATCTTTATCGCCCTGGCCACGTCCAACGTTGTTGCCAAAGTTTCCTGTTGATCTTGTCACTGAAAAAAATAAATCTATTTTTAACACATTGACCTCTTAAAGTTACATGTTCTATAAGATGACTGTTGACACTAAATTTCTTTGCTACATGCAAGTGTTTCAATATAGTCACTTTCGGAGATTAGTTTAATTCTCGGACAACTTCAACGTCCCGTCTTCAGACAGTTCTTAATGATTCCAGTATACCCCCCCTAACTTCGTTGCGGAGGTATAATTAAGTAGCATTATTTATTCATCCTAAAACCATTGAATTATTTAATCACTTACCCAAGGTTCTGACAGGTGTAGAATATTCACTAGGAGGGCCCAGTCCATGTGAATTCTTGGAGCGGACAATAAAGATGTAGGATGTATCAGGTTTTAGACCATTAACAGTGTAACTCTCTTGTTGTACGGAGTCAGAAGCCACCATCCAGCCCTGTCAATAAGATCACAGTTATAAAATGAGTCCAATCAAGATGACAGATTTTTGTGAGAAATTGATATGCAACAAAATCCATCTTGTTACCATGAATTGTCTGTCCATCTTAAGATTATATTTTTCATTTTTAAATTAATTTTATGAAATACAGAATAATGACTACTATGACTTACCCCCATTGTCTCATAGCTGAAGTATTCCACCATGAAGGAGTAGACAGGAGAATCGCCATGGTTACTGCTTGGTTGCCATGACAAATGTACAGATCTGTCTGTGACATCAGAGTAAAGAGGTATACTGGGAGGGCCGGGGAAGGAGGAGGCATCCGGAGCACGGTGATAGGAAGGCCCCTGATTGAGTGACGGCTCTAAAAGCAAAATATTGATATGAATGAAAGCATACTCAACTCAAAATATTTTGACAAAATGAAAAAGACAAATTTGAATATTGCAAAAATATAATTTTTTGGTTAATTGATCTTTACTTGACATATAAAGAACAGAAAATATTTCTTTTTTTGGTGTTATGTAATAATATGTTAATAATGATATTACACGAAAACTAACCTTTGACCCGAAGAACAGCAGTCCAGGTTGTCTCCCCTGTTTGACTTGACGCTTTACATGTGTATGTTCCACTATCAGATACCCGTAATTCTGAAATAATATCAATCATTATTGACTTGAGAAATCAAAATCTGTCATAAAGTTTCGTGTTCTTAAGATATGAATTGATTGAACATTTTCCTTTCACGTTTTTAGAAATGCCAACTTGGCTTGTTAACAAATATACCTAATAGCTGCAGAGTTCCAGAATTTAAATTCATAATTCGAGCATCATTCATGACAGCGTAGCCATCTTTAAACCACTGTATTCTTGGTAACGGAATACCAACAGCTTCACAGCGTAGAAATCCTACTTCACTGGTAGGGAGAGTTTGATTCTGTGGACCAATCTTGATGATGGGAGGCGGTCTTGGATCATTGGCTGTAAAACAATACCAACATACAATTCAGATTCACAAAAAAATTATCAATAGTGTCATTTTTTAAAATTATAATTCTAAAATTGTGATGCATGAAATTCTTCTTCTCTCTGGCAATATTTTGTGAAGCTTTCCATTGCACTACAACAAATTTAATTGTATATTAATCATTTCTGTTTTTCCTGATTTTTTTCATTTACATCATTGCAACTTTTATAACTAGACTTCAGGATCCAAGATGCTCAAAAACTAAGTCAGTTATAATATCTATATATAGATTGCACCTCCTCACCTCTAACTTCCAAGGTAACTCTTGCTGTGATGATACCCTGGGTATTCAGAGCCTCACACTCGTAATCTCCTGCATCAGCCATTCCTACATTGATTATTCGAAGGGTACCATCAGACGTCACAGATCGACGACCTTCCACAAAGTTAGGGAACATCAAGCTCTGCGAAAAAAAATGAAATTGTTTTAATTTTGAAAGCTAAGAGCATCATATTTAAATAACAGTAAAATATCATCAACCAATATAAAAAATATCAATTAAGGATCATTAATATATATTAAAATATTAATCTTTAGGTTAAGACCTGCAACACAGAAAAATTTTCTTACAACATGACAACTTTCAAATTTTGAATACACAACTTCCTGCAAGATATTTATAATGCCCTTACAGCCATCAGAAATACTCTTCAACAGGCAGCATCAACAAGCATCAATATTGATTCTACGAGAGTTTCTTAAATTGTTTTGTCAAGAAAAAATTTGATGAAAATTTCAATTATTGATTTAATTATCATCAAGACTCTTCGACATTCACTTGGATCAGAAACGATTAATCATCGCAACATCAACTGTCAAGTGACATGAACATCCCCCTCTCTCAACAAACACACTGGTGACACTGTAACCCTTGTCGTCATGACAACAACAACAGTAACTTGCTTCTGGGATCTGGATGATAGAAATTTGTATAGACACTGTTGATGACAGGCAATTTTTGTTTTTAAATGGAGCAGAAATATGAATCATGCACTGCTCTCAACAGATGACATCAACTAATGCACATGCACTCTGGTATTATAATTCCTGTATTTAATTAGTGAAGGTTCTCCCTTCATGGAGGTGTCGAGATCAAGTTATATTTAATTGTGGGCAACAGGTCATGTGTGTAGAGGTGACATATTCCACGCTTCCTTCTTTCATTCTCAATCAAGAATCTTCTACAATGAGAGACATGAATTCATCCCACTTCTCTGATTAAATTTACACACATTTTCTGCCAAACCATAGGGGTATTAATGAAGGCAATTTTTACCAAAAAATGTATTTGTTGAAATATCCTTTTGCTAATAGAGCAGTGAGCCCCAATTTCAGTACATAATGATATTTTATTAGAACGAGAAATCATCTTCTAATGGCCTGATTCTGTACATTTTAAACAAATTAGACCAAATTGATCTACGTTTTCATAATATTTGACGATGTGTGTTACACAGAGAAAAAGTATCCATAGGGAAAACATGTGCAATATAACTAATGGAAATTCTAGTTCACTTTGTTATAAAGTGTTGAAAAAAATATATGAATATAACTCCCAATTAATGAAAAATCTTGAAAATCAATTAAACTGAACAGTTTTAGTGACACTCCCAACAGAATCTTTGTACATACCTGGGATGCCATAGCAACAAAGAACTAAACAATAATTGAAACTTCTTCCTCTACATAATAACGTAATCATGTGAAATTTCATCTGGATTACAGTAGCAAAAGGACTGGAACAGACTTATATGTAAGAAACTGTAGATGGACATGCCATGATAGAAAAGATCCATGTTAAATGAATACCACTCAGTTCTTTTTGATCGTCTTAACTTTCACAGTGTCATGAAATATATATATTTGTCATGTTATAGTAAATCGTCGTCTTGCATGTAACTTTTAGTCATTCTAAAACCTATTGCTATACTTCATATAAGCAACATATAAGTAAATAAACGAACAGAATTCTCGAGAACAAGCAAATTCTAAGAATTTATGTTGTCTGCTATAACTTTGTCTAACTATCAAAGGGCAATAACTCTTAACAAATTTTCACAAAAAAAATTTAGCCTAAGGATCTGTATGACGAGAACTTAGATACAGTTGGGTGAAATTTGTATGTTATTTGCACAAGACATTCTTCAGAAACACATATATTGGGACATAAGGTCGATGATCGAACACTCGCACACAGTTGAACTCAAGAATAGGTCTAATTCAATAAATAACCCTGAAAAAGCCTTCACCACACTTCAACTCTATGAACCATCATGGCGTTCATTTATTTGCTTTCTCACTATTGTCTTAAAACTTCCAATCAAAGTTTGTGTATGCTTAACTTACATCTTTTGTCTTAGTGGTCTTTTTGTTCCAGTACACACTGGGTAAAGGGTTACCACTGATGGCACAGGGAAGGGTTGCTGTTCTCCCGACCGCTACATATGTATCTACTGGTCGCACAACAAACACAGGACGATCTGTGAAAAAAATGTTTATAATCATGAAGAAATTGACACTGTGCATTCCACAACATTGGCCTGGTTATAATTCAATTATTTTCACTTATTCTTGTAAACAAAATTTCAAAATAAAATACAATCAGTGAATGATTCGAAATAATAAGATGTCTAATCTGTGAAAAAAAATTATATATTCAAATTATTTAAAATTCAAAAGGTGCAAAATTTTGGACCAGCAAAATACTATAAATCTTGGCAATAAAATAGCATTCCTGCATTTATAGGATGTTTTCCTACAATATGATGTAAATCAATGTTGTATTTTGACTAAGTTATAATATAATATAGTTTTGCATTTAAAAATTTATTGTATTACATATACAGAAACAGTGTGGTATAACTGTGGTAGGTTTATATTGTCTACCAACGCATAAAACTACAATGATATCAACATCATCAGGTATCATGTGTCACACCTGTCTTTACACTACCTGTTACCACAGGTAATTAACTCGTTAATTAATTAGGTATCAAGTTACCTCCCCTTGTCAAATTCAAAATTCTGACACACAAAACACTACTTAATTTGAGTAAAACTTCCAGACACATTTTATTTATCTTCTCACTTGTGTATAAATATTGATGACACCATGACACTGTTATACTGTGTATATTATCTGTAAGAATTATCTGTAGTGTCATCTTTTGTGGGTTGTAGAATTATACTATTTACTGCACTGTAATATGTCATCAATCAAGTGTCCATGTCATTATCTAACGATCACATGTGATCTAACAGATCTGTAAACAACTGCCAAATATGTCGGGTCACCTATAGTACGGCACAGTAGTAAAGTATACCGAAACATGATCTAGTTCATATTTTATCATTTTCATAATACATAGATAGCTACCCATCATGTATGATAGACGATTGTATGTTCTGGTAGACAAAACACATATTTTGATTTCTTAAATTCATATTTTCTTTTCTTATAATCTATACTGGTCAAATTCACCTTTTATCATATTCATGAACATAGTCGTACAACCTCTTTCATGACAGTATACAGATTTTGATTTCTAAAATTAACTCAGATTTTCTTTAATTAAATAATCTATGGCTTAGCTTAAAATTAGAGATTGGCCCGAGAGACACTATCAACACTGATTCCAATCTTTCAGCCCTAATCAACTGATGACTCAATCGTTTGGTAAGTGTAAGTCCAGTTATGATAAATTATTATTTTTGTTTAAGTTTTTAGAAGGTACAAACACTTGTGAAGAAGTCACTGCCTGTTATACATATATATCTGCCTTATGATAATTCAGCATTGACACATTATCCCATTGACCCCTAAAGTCGCATTTAGACTCTTCCAAACAATAATTTGCATCATCTACTTCAAAATCTAGGGGTAAATGAGTTTAAAACACCAAAGTCATTGTCTTATAAAAAATATGTCTGCCTCAAAATGATAAAATTGTAACATTAGATGCTTACATTCTACAACTAGAGTAGCAACTGCCTCTGTTGTCCCTACAGCATTTGTAGCTACACAAATGTACGTCCCAGCGTCCCCCGACTCCACCCTCTCTATACGTAGGGTGTGGTCTGGTAGCATCCTCATTCTTCCAAACTTTATACTTCCTCGCTCTTTCTTCCATTCCACATTAAGAGGTTTGTCTCCGATGACATCACAAGGAAACTCAACGGCTTTTCCTTCCTGGGTTGTGATGTCGACAGGGTATCTACGAAAACTAGGCTTCTCTGTAAAACATGACAATTTTGTTAAATTCAAACTTGAATAATTTACTACATCTATGTAACTTTGAAAATTGAATAATTTTTATCTGATTCAGAACAAGACAGTAAACTTCTTATAAACCATAACAATATCATCTTGGACCAATGACAGTGGTTCTAAAAGCATTCTTGTGAAGTTTTAAAAAGTGTGTGTTGTTGTCTAGACAACAAGAACACTTACCTAGTACGGTCAGTTTTGCTGGAGAACTCTCCACATCGCGGGCTTTATTACTGGCCATGCATTTATAGTCCCCGAAATCTTTCTTGCGTGTAGAGGTTATGACAAGGTCACCGTTAGGTTTGATTTGGAAGCGGTTGTTGTTACTTCCAGTGTGGATTATCTCCGCTCCCTTCCTCCATAAGACGTTTGGATCTGGCTCTCCCCTCGGTGGACGACAGTGAAATGTGATGCTCTCTCCTATTGCTGCTGTCTGATCACGAGGAACCTGGCGGAAATCTTCTCT
>JAUMGZ010170434.1:0-15065 GCA_032359645.1 Pododesmus macrochisma | reverse complement strand
TGGTTATGATGGACAAAAACCATTCCCAATAATAATACAAAATTGTCTTGCCAAAATTTAAAATGTGCGCGTAGTCATACGTTGCTATTTTATATTACTGCAGGACATTCAGTTAACAATCATTCAGTTTACAAAAAATGTAATCTGAAACATGCCTCCAAAAAACTTTATATTTATAAGAGGAAAGAGCCAATACTCTGTGTGAGACACCCCGCCCAAAACCCAAGATCCAGCTTCGAAGCAGCCGTTATTAATGGACGCAATAGAGAAAATTAATTTAGAATATGCAATACTTCTGTAAATCAAAGCTACAGAGCGAAAGGTGATAGGGGGAAAATGTTACGATGATTATGATGTACAAAAACCATTCCCCAACAATAATGAAAACTTGTCTTGACAAAATTTTAAATGTGCGCGTAGTCAAAATAGGAATGTATAAACGTGTTCCTCTGAACACGTGCTTCGAATATATTATGACGCATGCATCTATATCAGCCAATCAAAAAACCCGAAAAGACCAAACAACAATTTTGAATAAAGGTAGGTTTTTCACCGCATCTATCTAGATTGATCTCCGGCCTGTAGCAGCATTTTTGAAAGTTGTAGGCCAAACCTTACATAAAGAACAAAAACAAAGATAATAAAGTATTTCAAATCACGCGCCACATAGTGGCGTGTAATATGGCAAGCCGTCATGACAAAAATAGGGATTTTCTAATATTAATAATGCATTTAATAATATTCAAAAATTCATTTATTAATATAAAAAACCATTTATTAATATTAATAAATGAATTCTTAATATTAATAATTGCCGCCTTTTATTAATATTAAAAAATCATTTATTAATATTAATAAATCAGCGCCCTCTACAAACGAACGGCATAAATGATTGCTCCCCTGACAAAATGACGGATACTATAACGCAGCTCAACAAGGTTGCACAAGAGGCAAGGAATGCCCTTACTGAAATCGTTTTTGTTATATTATTATTTACACAACTGCAGATGTTCAGTAAAGTGTCTGTTCCAGCGACACTGAACACAAACAAAATTGGGTACAACATGCAAACCACCACGTATCATCCTACTTTCACTTTCGGTATCGCAATCGAGTGCTCGTAACAGATTATCCTCTTTGTCGCTATTATTTGCGGCAACAGCGGTTTCATTTTTTGTCAGGAAACGACATAATGCATGTTAATGGCATTTTAATTTTAATTTTTTGAAAATTGCTAGGCCCAAGTCCTAAAGGCCGAGAGACCTAGCCCGACTCTAGCTCTAGGAATGAAAATTCCCGTGCTCAAACAGGAGCAGCTCTTATCGGTTAAATTTACAAAGTTATTTATAGGTATTTTTTAATATTAATAAATGAACTATTAATATTTATTAATGGCAGTATTTATTAATATTAAAAAATGAATTTTTAATCTTATTAAATGAATTATTAATATTAAAAAAGGAATTATTAATATTAAAAAAGGAATTATTAATATTTAAAAAGGAATTTTTAATATTAAAAATTCTATGCACTTTATAAATATCAATATATCATTTTTTAATATTAATAAATAATTTTTTTTATATTTATAATTCATTTTTTAATATAAGAAAGTGATTTTCTAATATTGAAAAATGAGCCAAGGAATTATAAATATCAATAAATGATTTATAAATATTAAAAAATCCTTAATTTTGTCCACGATGGCTTGCCATAGATAACTTATGTTCCGATGCATAACCTAAGAATTGGAGAGTGTTACATACTTAGATTGCATCACTGCGATATTTTTGCGAGTTATTGTCCGTTCTCTTATACATTCGTTGTCCGGGGCACAGATTCAACAATATTGACCATAATTATGCTTTCTGTAAGAATCTTACTATATAGTCAGTTACTATAAATTTCCGCATAGTTTTATAAAGGAATATACAACGAAGACAGACTATGCGAAATAGTCAGTCATGCTGCTGACTCGACTATGCCGTTTTCACGCGAGATGGGCGTAGACTTTAGGTGACGACATTCAACTTCATAGATCATACAACGTCATTTGCCGCGTTTCACTATAACTATCATTTCTATTGTATCAGTGTGAAACAAGCAGGTTACAGTTTTATGTTTTCTTCTATACGAGGAGACAGTCAGCATAATAATAACAAAAGAGTTACTATGTCTCACCACTGTCAACTATTTTGGCATAGTAACTGCAAAACACAACTCTATTATATAAATGTTTATAACAATTTCTTATATGTATCCACAATGCATATGCATAATGTCTTGCCGAAGTGTTGCATACTTAAATGTGTCACTGTGATTTTTTGCAAGAGGTATATTGTCCATTTTCATAAATTATCTTTGTCTGGAGCATAATTTCATCACTATTTGACCTAAGTTTACCAAATTATGTATGAGAATGCTTCATGGCATGGCGGAGTGTAAACATACTAATATGACGTCACTATGATTTTTTGCCAGAGTTAGCCCCCTTTCTCGTAAACATTTTCTCTCTCTGGGACACCTATGTAGGAATTTTGTCAGTGTGTATCTAGTAAACCATATACATAAACCTGCGTCACGCCGAGGATATAAGTCTGCCACCAGCGACAGCTTGACAGCTTTTGTTACCTCTAATTATATTTGTAATCACATTTGATTGTTCACATGTTAAATAGCTTAAGTTCAATATTTAGGATAAAAATTGCTTACAATTCTCGCTCCAAATATTCAAACAAATAGTATTAGATCAATACGCTTCAAATGAGAACAATGCGAACGTACTTATTCTATCTAAAAAAGTTTTCTTTTTTTAAGCGTTTAAAGATAGGCGAAAATGTCAATCTTTAGCTGTAACATTTTGTTTTTTTTTAAATTAAGATAAAATTCAATGATTGTTATTGACAGTTCTATAAAGCAAAATCTATATTTGTTAAGATAGTGTTTGCTTCCGTTGTAATGTTCTACAAAAGAAGTTTAATAATTTAAAATAACACGACGTATGTGTTTCAAATTTTCACATTAATGTTCATTAATATAACCGGCGCGTTGGCTCCGAGGTAGAGCGTTCGCTTTGTGGTGGTAGGCCAGGGTTCGAATCCCGGCCACGTCAAAACCTAATACATTCAGGTTAGGCAATCTTGTAGCTTCCTGCTAAGTGCTCAGCATTTCTGGATAGGAGAAGGTATTGTGTCAGCTTGTCTGCGGCATAATATTTCAGGGAGAAAGCACCATAAATTCCCCAATGAGTGCGCATTGTTACAAAAATCTTCTTCTCTATGGTACGTTAAACCCATAAAAACAAACAAATCATTTGTATGCTAATGTTAATAAATCACATTTATATATTTAATAAAAAGCCTAAACTTGCGTTAAATTTTACAGTTATATATTCAGTAATTTTTAGAAAAAAAATACATTTATGTATAAAGCCGAACTAAAAAATTTCTCCCGGGTTTTTCTTATTCGTAGGAACATGCTATCACCGTCTCAATAATTTCTTGCGAATTTTCATAGACAGATATTGAATATGCACAAAAGGTTTTTTCTACTGCTGAAAAACAGGACATAACTATTAGAATATTTGAATTCTTTTGTAAGTTAACAAAATGAATTAAAACGAGTAGACAAAGCATACAGTATTCCTGCTTATCAGAATTGATAATTTTGTCTCATTTTTAGTCCATCTGGACCAAAGGTCCAAAGTGGACTTTTTTCATAAAAAATCCCGTCAGTTGTTCGTCGTCCGTCCGTCGTCCGTCCGTCCGTCGTAAACTTTTCATATTTCGACTTCTTGACCTAAACACCTGGACCAATTTCATCCAAACTTGGTAGGAAGTATCCCTAGGGGAAGGGGGTCATATTGGTTCATATGAAGGGGCTGGGTTCCCAGGGGTCACCACTAGGGGGCCAAAAGGGATAAAATTTGACAAAACTTCAAAAATCTTCTTCTAATAAACTAGAAGGCCTTGAGATTAATGTTAAGATATGTAGCCACTTTAGGGCATGGCGAATCAATTTTGTTCAAGGCGTGACCCTTGGGTCAAAATAGGTTACGCTTTTTTGGGTCTAAGTATAACACTATAGCAAATTTGTTAACTTTTCACATTTTTGACTTCTTGTCCAATATTACCAATTTCATCCAAATTTGGTAGATGTCGTCCCTATGGGAAGGGGGTTCAGATTTGTTCAAATGATGGGGCTCGGCCCCCAGGGGGCGTTACAGTTGGGCTCAAAAGGGGGAACATTTGACAACATTTCCAAAATCTTCTTCTTATAAAATAGAAGGCCTAGAACCAAATGCTTTTGTTTAAGTAACTTTAGGGAAACGAGAACCAGCTTGTTCAAGGCGTGACCCCGCGTTAAAAAAAGTTCCGCATTTTGAGGTTAAAGTTCAACACTATATATATACATGTACATGTAGCAAATGTGATACTTTTTCACATTTTCGACTTCTTGTCCAGCACTCAGACTAATTTCATCAATACTTTGTTGATGTTAATCTTAGGGGAAGGGGTTTAGATTTGTTCAAATAACGGGACTCAGTACCCAGGGAGGGTCACCTGGGGGCCCAAATGGGGAAAATTTGATAAAATCTCAAAAATCTTCTTTTAAACTAGAAGACCTAGTGCTTACTGCTTTGGTTTAAAGTAATTTGAGTGCATGAATAACCAACTTTTTTCAAGGCATAACCCTACGGTCAAAAGTTTTCAAATGCCCAAAATTTACATATAGGCCCATTTAATCAAGATGGACGTTAAGGCCCAATGAGCCTCTTGTTTTCATTTGCTTTGCTTATTCCATATTATCAATATTTAATGAACATTTTGTACAAACAATCAACAGAGGTTGGTCAACATATACAAATCAATTATGTATTCATATAAGCAAATATTCCGCCTTATATTTTTTATCAAACAGTACCAATTAAAAGTTTACAAAGAGTATGTTTTCCAATTAGAACAAACAACCTTAAAGTGCAGTGCAAAATCAAGAAGAAAAAAACTAAGAGCCAAAAATATAAATTAGAAATGATCCATTTAACTTCAAACAACAACTACTAAGCTTGAATGAACAATTTAACAAGGTTTAATCTAACTCCAAAATTTAATTACATTGAACTTTAAGCGGAAGTATCATTTTATCAGAGCGTTGTTTTAAGCGGAAGTATCATTATATCAGAGCGTTTTTTCAATGGAAAATTATAAATGAATACGAGAAAAGGAAAAACAGGCGCAAGCATAAATATCTTAATTAAACGTTGCTTATCAAAACTCATCGCGTGTACAGATTAAAACAAATTTTCAATATTATACATTTAGCAATAAAAGGGCAAAGGGAATATTTTAATTACTACGATTCTTGCATTTTTTATGTTTTGTTTTGTTAAAATGTTTTGCTTACAAATAACGCACACGATTGACAGATTCTGTACATTCATATAACGACCTTAGTCAGATCAAAGGTGTTATACATTGTATATAATGTTAAATTAACGGTCAAGAAACTCTTTAATGATCTCTCGACAAACAAATGTGCGATCAAACGTACGTAGAATCTTAACATTTATGTTTTGCTTTCGATTTGTTTTTGTAGATGTGGCACTGTTTTTACCTACTGACGGTGTTGTTGAGTAGCTCTTTACTATGTCTATGGACTCTGGACGAACTCAGAACGGATCATTATATGACAAATATCGACGTAGACAAGTATCCAGCCTTACGCGACTCAGCGAACAGTAAAATGACCCAGTTTTTTCTTGCTGATCCGGCACTTCCGCTTTTTATTCTGGATGCGTTCTGCTTGATTGTATTCATCGTTGAGTTTGTATTACATTTCTCCACGTGCTATCAAAAAATACAGTTCATGAAAGAGCCATTGAACGTTGTTAGTCTTTTAGTAGTGACCATAATGTTCATTGCGTTCGTCATGGAATTTGAAAAAGGCCATATGGCTGATAATGGAAGTGCACGACTGGTGTATTTCGTTTGCAAAGCCTTCACAATGTTAAGACTTCTGCTCTTTTTCCGGTTGGAGAAACAGTTCGGAGCCTTAAGGGTGTTGCTAATGAGCTTAAAGGCAAGCCTTATTGAGTTACTTTTGATGGCCATCACGTTTATGATTGCCACTATAATATTTGCAAGTCTCATATACTTTGCAGAAATTGAAACAAACGAAACAGAAGTCGGAATGCATGGCATCTTTATTTCAATGTGGTGGGCTATAATCACCATGACTACTGTAGGATACGGTGACTTCTATCCAACTACTACAGCTGGATACCTCGTAGGAGTTGCGTGCGCAGTGTGTGGTCTGATGTTATTAGCGATGCCCATTGCAATCATAGCCTCAAATTTCACTGATTATTATATTATGCACAAAGACATCGAACGTGTTATCAAAATCCGCGAAGAACAGAACAGGGAAAAACACAGTGCAAATGGAACAATTAAAAAAATAACTGTCAAGAGTTCTAATGGGAAAGTTAGTCCCTTTGGCGGTGACAATGATTAGCTTTGATTTGTCCATGGTTGTATATATGGTTCGTACCATTTTTTTTACTAATTTTTGAGTGGAAATGTTAACCCTCTGTCTATCACACTATCTATTTCAATAGCCGTACTGGCATAGAAAAATGATTTTATAACTTTTGATAGACTAAATGATTTTTCAGCTCATGGATTATCGGATATTTTTACTTATATTCCCCATACTAATACTTTACCAGAACGTAGAAATATGGAAACTTATGTCAACCAATTTGGACGACAAATATTAGCTTTATGTAAAACAACTTCTCTAATAATTATAAATGGTAGACACCATGGGGATCAACAGGACAATATTACTTTTTATTCTGGTAATAGGACTAGTTTAATTGATTACGTTTTGATTGATGAAAGAAACTTCTACGATGTTAGTTATTTTGAAAGTGGCAATTTTAATACATTCTCAGATCATGCGCCTGTTTGTTTTTCTCTATCTTTGCATATAACTAAAAATGAACCATTTTTCTCCGATTCAAGAGATGAAGATAATAATAGTCAAATAAATGTTAAATGATATTGTGATATTAATTATATCATTTTCAAAACACATAGAGGAAAATATCGATACTTTGATTTCTTTATGCAAAATTGCTGATTCTAGTTATGATGGCTTAAACTTATCTGTAAACAATTTCACGAAAACCCTAAACGACTTGATACTTCAACATTGTATACAAACTACGTGTTCTGTAAATACATAGCCTATAGTACACAGATAATGAAATAGCAACAGCAATCAATGATCTTAAATGCAACAAATCGTGTGGTACTAATGGTGTGATGAACGAATATATGATACATTGTAAAACTGCCATGTCTCAAATTATTGTTTAATAATATACTTACGACAAGTTTTTACCCGAGTGCCTAGTCAATAGGTAGTGTAGTTCCCGTTTTTCAAAAAGGGAGGTTTTAATGTTGCTGATAATTATGGAGGTATAACACTGGTGAGCTATCTCGATACACTTTTTACTAGGATTTCAAATAATAGATTAATGAAATTTGACAAAGAGTTCAATATTGTCACTGATGCTCAATTTGGTTTTAAAAAAGATCTTCCTACAATAGATGATATCGATGCATTACAATCTTTAATAAATAGAACACTCAAGAAAAGAAAAAGGTTGTTTTGTTGATTATAGAAAAGCATTTGATTTTGTTAACCGTCAGAATTTGTGGTATAAGTTTATTAAACAAGGTGTGCAGGGTAAATTACTTGATGTTATTAGGTCATTATATAATTTTGTCAAATGCTGTGTGAAATAAAGGGGTGCTTTAGCTAAAAAAAAAATGTATTGTAACAATGGATTATTTCAAGGGGAAATTTTATTCCCTATTGTTTTCATTGTATGTTAACGACTGCGAGGTGCCATTTTTAACAGACAACTGCCAATTAATTGAAATACAAGATATTAAATTGTTTTTACTCATGTATGCTGACGATATGGTTATCATTTCTGTATTGGCTGCTGGTCTACAATCTAGGTTAAATTCACTTTCTAACTATACTTCTAAATAGGATCTTACGGTGAACACTGAGAAAACTAAAATTATTGTTTTTTAGAAATGGGGGCAGGTTACGAGAAAATGAAACTTGGATATACCGAGGCGAATTTATCGAAAATGTTGACGAATTTAATTATCTAGGTGTATTTTTAAATTATAATGGTTAGTTCAGAAAAACACAAAAACATGTTGCCGCTCAATGAAGAAAAGCTTTATTCACAGTAAATAAAGTTTGTTATGAACATTTTTCAACATAGAAACGCGAGCTCGTTTAGGTGTATTCGATACGTACGTTAATAGTGGCGCGGAGATATTGGGCTTTTATACAGCACCGGAAGTTGAAAAAGTCCACTTAGAATTTTGTAAGCGCTTACTTGGCGTTAAGAAAAGCAGCTCTATACATATTGTTTATCATGAGCTTAGTCGATATCCCTTAAGTTTAGTTAGAAAAATAAGAATATTTAAATACTGGATAAAATTACGTAATAGTGATAACTGTATATTAAAATCTTGCTATGTAGATATGTTATTACACAATGACCAATGGTTAATGAAAGTTAAACGAGAACTTTTTGATATGGGCCTTGGATATATATATTGGAATCTGAATACGTTGACAATAGTGTATTATTGATAATTAAAAATAGATTATATGATATGTTCCAGCAAACATGAATTGGGAAAATTTCAAGTTCAGCGAAAGGGTTGTTTTACAAGCATTTGTGTAATAGCTTATATTACAACCATATTTAAAGAAATTTATTAGTTCTATATATATATAAAACATATATCACGAATAAGAAAGTCGGCACATAAGTTAACAATTGAATCGGGACGATATAGAAATGTAGATCGCAGAGAAAGAAAGTGTACATTATGTGACGAAAATGATATAGAAGACGAGTTCCATTTTATATTAAAATGTCCATTTTTACTGATAATAGAGCTCACTATATTAAGAATAGTATACAAGACATCCAAGCGTTTTTAGGTTGATACAATGTTTTTCTACATGTAATATTAACGAACTTAATAATTTGGGGAGATACATATTGCTAGCAACAAAACGCCGTGAATTGGCATTACTTAACTAATATATGTTTTAATATATGTTTTAATAAGATAATGATATTTTGTATCTAGTCAAATGCATTTTCCTATGATATATGATAGAGGTATAATTGTATCCTGAACTTATTAATCAAGTTGTTTTTCAAATGATTGTATGAATATTGTTCACTTGTAAACTGTAGATTGCAGTACGTGTATGTAATTTTCTCTTATTCAAATATTTATGATATTAAATTATCAATGGTATTTATGTGTACTGTAGATTGCAGTTATGTATGTTGCATTTTCTCTGAATCAAATATTGATGATATTAAATTATCAATGGTATTTCAAAAGGTATTAACCACATGTAAATGTACAATATTAGTATACAAAAGTAACATTAAGCACAATATTTTTATTTATTTTATGTTATTAGGCAATATTTGTAACTACAATATGTTTACATGTGCACATAGACTGAAGGTGAGCACAACTTGTTTTTAATCGTTATCATCTGTACAAGTACGTATAAGTCATTCATGTAGAATGTCTGACTTGAATCACAATCATTAATCTAAAGTCAATTTATGTAGAAGTGTGTCTTCAGTATATATCTGTAAAAGATTTGCGTGGTATACCGGTCTGGCATCAGCATTACTTCTCTGAATCTAATCGATATTATTATCCATCGTCAAATACCATTATCTCGAATCAGTGTTATTTTGGTCAATACATAGTTTTATTGACTTCAGAAGAAATACCAATCGCGGATTTCATCCTTTAATATATTAATCACATTCTGTATCTATTTAATTTCATTTTCCTATGATATAGGAAAGATATATCAAATTATTTTATTGTATATCCTCAAATAATTTATGAATTCATTTATCAAATGATTTTATAATAAAATGATATTTATAAATATTGATATTCGCACTTCACTCTCCCCTTGTATACTGTGGATTGCAGGATTTCAGGGTTTTGGTTTTTCGTTTGTTGTATTTTTCTTTTATTCAAATATACTTGATATTAAATTATATAATTAAATAACCACATGTAAATTTATCAGTATGTTATACAAAAGTTACATTGATCATAATAGATTACATATACCTATGTAATTATGCAGTTTGTGTAACTAAATTATGTGTACATGTGCATCTCCTCACTGATAAGTCGGAATACTTAAAAAACTTAAACTTGAAAAAAAATCATCAGGGAAACTCAATCAATCGGTCAATAAATGTTTTTATACTATTAATAATTTTTTGTTGGAATTGTATTGAATGTTTAAGTCATTCAGCTTGTAAGTTCAAGATGACTGTATTTAATGTTTTCTTGAAATCTTCTAGATCACGACAAAGTTTGTTTCAATTTTCAAGTTAAACGACTGACGTTCTCAAAAAAAACTTTCAATCGTAACAGAAACATCTTATTATCAAGTGAAGTCAATGCATTTAAATAAACAGAGATAGAATGTTTTTTTGTCAAGTTTTTTTTATCGTTTACGAGATGTTATCTGTACTTAAAATTTATTTTTAAATCATTCTGAAACTTTCGAACAAACTTAAAAATTATCAACAGATTAAATATTTTTATCAATTTTAAAGAAAAGTTATAAAGTTATTTTATCTAATTAAGCTGGAAAGAATGACATTTGGATCAAACTTAATTTTATGAAATATTTAAGGAGTGTGATGCGTTTTCTAAACGTATGTGAAAAGATAAAAAAAAGCAAACTTTTCTATATATAAATAGAACAAGTTGCTGTAACCATAATATTACGTTATATAAATGTGCAGGACTCCAATGCGCACGTTTTAACATAAAATGTCAGTTTAACTGGGTCTACCTAGAGAGCACACAGGTCAATACACTGCACTAAACTACGTCAAAGTCATTGTCTAATTATGCATGTCGACACACTACAAAAACGCATGACAAACTGATCTAGTCTCGCATTATTTACAAGATACATGTAAATACATTACAAATTTAACACTAGTCGAATAAGCTAAGTTTTGATATTGACGTAAGGTGCAAATAATTGTTGTGGTAAAGATTGTTTGACAATGACAATAACAGATTTTTTTCTCATACAGAACTGAATATTAAAGCGCAGAGAAAATATAATTTACAATTAAATATAAACTATCTCGCATATATGAAATACGTAATGTATACTACATGGTGGTATTTTAACATGGAGGACACACTCTTTCCTTAATAACATTGATAAATCTACAGACATTCTTTCAACATTTTCTAATTTTTGTGTTAAATAATTGTTCAAATTTAATACAATTTGGAATTGAATAATATCTCTTATGTAATTTTGTTTTCTTTTGTTGGTTAACTGAACATTTGTACAAATAAAAAAATAATGGAATTCGTCACCGACTTCAATGTTACATAAATGACAGAATCTGTTATTCTCTACTTATACATCTCCATCTTCAAACTTCGATGGGTAATTTAAAGTTACAAAGTCTAAATTTACAATTTGTTAAATGTGCACACATTATATTACCCGACGCGAAGTAGAGGCCAATACAACCGAAAGGAATATTTAACGTTTTGGCATTCTGTTTACAAACATGTTTCATATATATTATTAACATGTAGTTCCGTCGTTCGTTTTTGTAGTCTATGTGAAAGATGTGAAGTTTTCTCACTCACAAATTGATCTCTTTTTATGAACTATTTTAAGGTTTCTGTATTCAAATGTACATGCAACTTTATGTTACATTGAAGAATGTCTTTGTTCGTCTCATTCATCAAGACGTTTGCCATGCGTAAGACAAAAACAGATCACACGGAGTGATCAATCTTTTGACCGAATGGTATAAGAAATTGAGCATTTGTAAGATGTTTCAAGTTTATACAACACCCATAAACGTAACATACAACAATTTCAAGGCTAAATGATCATAACACCTACAGCGAGTGTCTTCTTATTGTGAGTTATCCAGGGAAGACATGACACGTGCTTTGTGTGCTGTAAGAGGATGACACTTTACAGGGAGGTATTGTAGTTTGTGTTAGTTAATGACACGCTTTTTAAGGATTTACTATTATAAGAAGGTACAAAATGTGCAAAAAATACTTCACAATAGCAATCTTAGTGTTCAATATCAGTGCCGTTTTCTTTACAAATGGAGTAAATTCTTCTACGTTTCATTACTTAGAGACAGAAAACTTTGTGACAGATAGGTCGCCTGTTCGAAGACTGAATGCCTCTGGAAACAAGTCCGTCCATTTTAAGGAAGGCGACTTTGTTAAAGTATATTTCTGTTTAAGAACGGAAACGGAGGTGGCTATTGTAAACATACCAACATCAAACGACGGCGAAAGTGACATCATAGATGTTAGACTTGATAATACCGACCTTGGCAATATCACAACATCTTCAAGGTCAGAAGGAGGGGAACTTTGGAATCATTTCAATCCAAGTCCTCAGATTGGTCCTACCTTGCGACTGTCTTCTGGTTATCACGTGATCAGTTTGAATTTCACATCTACTGACAAACATGGCGTTGAAGTTGACGCTATTCATGTCAGGACTAACGATAATTACCTGGAAGAAGATTTATTCAAATGTTCTTTGTACTGCGTGTCTGATAATTTGTATGACAATGGACCAGTCGTAGATACACTTCCCACAATGATCATTCAACGCAAAACTCACCCGCTTGATTGTCAAAAACAGGACAATATAATTATGCCTATGTTCCATTCAAATCCACAGGCCTATATCATAACTGCCATGCTACCGAGATATCGCAGTTTTGAAAATCATAGAGATTCACATTTTGAAGAGTGTGTCATTCCCTCAAACATATTGTGGAATTTTGACATTTTTGATCTACCTGTAAGCGATGATGAACCTATCGTAAAAAGCGTTTCAACTAAGGCTTCTATCATGTACAAGACTTCACGTCTGACGAATGCCATGACTTTACGGATCAAATTCTCAAAAACATTGCCCAGCTCAAACGATGACGGTAAAATAAACACCAACCATGTTTTGGTGTTAAAATTCAGAAATGTAATGTTTCCGTTTGCTGCTCAAATGCAATACAAAGGTAGGACTGGAAAATGGTCAGAAGAGTCAGCAAAATACTTCTCGTCACAGGTCAGATCAGACATATGGACAATTCCAGAAACTGAATGGTCAACTATTGCAGATAACGAAATAGAATTGGTGATTCTGACCAACCCCTGGACACCGGAAACGCTTACTGTTGAAACGTTCAGATTGATCAAACGATCGCTAAAAAGGAGAACAGAACACACTATTTATAACAGTCGAGATGTCAAGGCAGAAGTAGTCGATGAAAAAGTTAATACAGTGAACAAAATGTCGGTAGAGAGAATAGATAGTGGTGAAGAATGGAAAAATGTAGATTACATCACGATTTCGCACATTCTGCCCTGGACAAAGAAATTTGCCGAAGTTTTAAGACTTGATCAGTCTGGAAAATTACAGTTGCTACCTTTAACTCCACCTGGATTAGAGAAAATACCGTTTGGATCTTCATTCATCATTGGTCAGTCTGACCCTAATGAACGTTTTCCCGTAGCACCGATCAGTAAAGTCAGCATCCTACCCGATAAATTGGAACTGTCAATTACGTACAAAGACGAGAGTCGAGCTACACTTGTACTTAAGCCATCATTACACAATACAAAAGTAATAGTTAAAGATCTTAACTTGAAGAAGGACACCAAAACATATCCTTTTGCCTCGCTTAGTTCAATGTGGTTGAATGATGGTAATTCGGAAGTTGATCATATTAGTTCAAATGGAAACCGAGTGCGACATATTGTGAATGGTTGGCGGAAGTTGTATGGGACGACCTTCACCTTCATGAAGAAATGCATTTCAAAGTACAACACCCAAGGTCCTGACATGCGCTTAGAACTTATTCCTACCAGTGCTTTGTATCAACAATTGTGAATCGTTCATGTGAATATCTACAAAACTCACCTGCAACAAAAACTTAGATTACTTGCGCTTTTGTTTAAAGTATTCTTAAGGAAAAAAACTCCATAACAATCCGTTATGTTTATCATTTAATAGATATTTACTTATGTAGTCTCAGATCTAAAAAAGAACAAATTACATGAACGTAGTTTTAATTCGACATCGGATCGGTTTCTCGAGATTTCAAGATTTTATTGATAATGCTCAAGTATATAAAAATGCACATTATGATTGCACAGATAAATTCAAGAATCAAAACAAAGCGCATGAAGAGATGGACATACATAATATAAACAGAACAAATTACGAAAACTTTTGTTACCTGAGGAGCAAAGCTTCACGGTAAAAACTTTGCTCAAAGTTAAATGTTATTAAAGGAGTTTTATAACGATGCTTAAACTCTCTGATTCATACATGTAGTCTTTAAAAAGGGTGCACAAAATTAGCATCACAAAGTTTCCAAAGATAAACACTATTGTAATGAAGTCCGACTAATGACAAGATGGAGTGCTTATTGTTTATCCTTCATTTAATCTATTTTAGTTGAAGAGAGAAACAAACAGTTCCTTGCTAGCATTTATGTTGTCACAAAAATCACGAAAAAATATTAGAACAATTATGGCAACGTATTGGAAATCAACAGTATACAAAAGTAGTAAGTACGACAAACCAAGACTATATTCAAAGACGTTAGTCCATGGACACGGAGAAGTAAAAAGAAAATGTTGGACGCACACATACAAAATATACAGTTATTAACTAAAAATGGAAACATCAAGAACTTCTGTTAAAAAAAACTTGAATCGAAACCAGGTGTCCACGAGGGGAAAAGCGTTCCCTGCTACACACGTGTCAACCACGCGATGTTTCCGTGTCATTTCAGTATATGAATCAGTATGAATAGGATCAACAGAACGAGAGACATTGACAAACAAACAATAACTGCGTCAAACAATGAAGCACCGGAA
>JAUMGZ010170412.1:0-15069 GCA_032359645.1 Pododesmus macrochisma | reverse complement strand
AATAACATGCATATACAAATGTACTCGGGGGCCGCGATGGCCTAGTGGTTAAAGTTGCTGACTTATAATCATATATAAGAGCCTTTCACCTCCTAGGTTCGATTCCTGTCCGGGGCGGCCTAGTGTGAGAAAGTTGCCAGTTACTTGTCGTTGGTCGGTGGTTTACTCCGGGTACTCCGGTTTCCTCAACCAGTAATCTGGCATGTCCGTAAATTACCTCAGCTGTTGATCAGACAATAAGCCCTTAACACAAACAAACAAAGCGTGTACCCTAGTACACGTAGCTAGTTTATATTACATAGCTATATAGTCCATACTAAATGTGGTGTGCTTAACAGGAAAAATCACCAAAATGCAACTCAGAGACAATGATAGTCAAATTTCAAAACAGTAATTTACTTACCTGTAAAGACAATTAAAGAAATGCATGTCATTGATATAATATGGTGATTCACAACACCTGATAAAGAAGGTCAAGAAGTTTCAATTATTTAAGAAAAGTTGATGATCAGGTAAACATTATGTCTTATTTAGGATGTTGTTTAGTTGATGCATATTTCAAAATTAACATTGCATGTCCAAAGCAGGCAAAATCCTGATACCTGAACACTAAACATGTAACCTAAAACTAATAAAACTCAATATTTTTACATTTTTGATATCATTTACATAATTTAAACATAGAAATAAGGGTCCTTCCATTCTCAAAGGAGTCGAAGGACTCATCAAGTTACGAGCATTCCTTCTGCATACATACTTGTACTAAAACTTTCATGAAATAGTTAACTTTTTATTTGCATATTTGTTTTAAAATAAAATGAATTGAGGAAATTTAGATTAAATACTGCTTCAAATACAATGGCGCTGAAAGTTAATCTTAAAAAAAAACAAAATGAAGAAACCAAAATGACTGATGCAGCCTTGCAGAAGATAATAATGCATGTAGATCTAGATCTAGATCTCTAACAACCATGTTACAAGAATTGTTTGGTTTTTTTTAGGTTTAGCGTCCCTTTAACTCATGTATAGGTCATATCGAGACGGTGTCTGCTTGTGCAATCAACAGTGCACATTTATGGCGCCTTTATAGTGTTTTCATACTGAAATGTCACACCGTAGACACATTAAACATGATACTTCACTCAGTCACATTATCCTGACACCAAGCTAACCAGTCCTCCTCCTACCCAGTAATGCTGAGCCCTTAGCAGGGAGCGAGAAGATTTCCTAATTTAAACGTCCTACAGTATGTAGGTTTTGACGTGACCAGGATTCGATCCCACGACTGTGGATTCTAGCACCAGTCTACCATCACGAAGCATTAACACCCTAACCACTGAGCCACCGCGCTGGTGCATCGAGATCTGTAACCACCATGTTACAAGAAAGAAACTTGCATATAAACACTCTCAAACACATTGCTTTTAACAACAGTTTAATATAAATGTTTGCTACATGTATCTGTTTTGATACGATAAACACATAAAAAGTTTTAATATTAAAGTCATATAATTCACGCCAACGAGCCAGAAGTTAAGTTCAGTAAAGTCTCGCGTATGATCGATTAAACATTTTGATAAATGAATATTGAAACTGTAGGCAAAGAGCAAATGGAGAGCATTTCATATGTAAGAATGCACCACAAAGCAGTGAGGGATTATGTTCGCTGGAGAGAATCCCTCGATGAATGAATACACTGATGTAGCCTGGCCTTAAAGCCTTTGTGTGTGTTCACTGATATTTGATCGTACTGCAATATTGCCTAAGTATAGGAGATCCCATACATATCATGCATTCTATTTATCTTCAATGTGACATGTGCGCAGAATTTTTGATATTGGAAATCCATTCAGTTGTCGTTCACTTCCCAGAGTCGTACCGGAGCTCTCCTGTGTCTCATTTTGTTTTATTAACTGAATTTCAAGCGTATTGATTGGATGAAAGGTACCGGTAAATGTCAAAGTATAGTCATTGAGAAAGGGGAAAATGGTACAATTAAAACAAATGTGTTCGTGCGTGATAGCGATGAAAGGAGTTATTTCCAATATTCCAATGGGTGTTTCTGCTTGGTTGCCGTAAAAACAATTAAACATAAACAAAGAAAAACAAGATAAGAATCAAAATAAATTATTGAGTCTGTGATAGATGCATTTTTGCTTTTGATTGGTTTATTGACTTATACGCAGTGACTTCAGTTGTTGTCAAGGTTACAGTGGGAATTTAATTTACACTTCAATTTTTCGTTTGTCATTTGGTGAGATTTAAATATATGGTACCTGAATCACAAGAAGCATGAGTTGAAAATGATTATAAAGTGGTGGTCAAGTTTTCGTGGTTTTTGAAAACAAAGTTGAAAAGGAGTTTCATTGTTGTTTAATCTTGTGGATACTATATATACTCTGTGTCAAAGTATTAGTTCATCAATATATTGGGGTTTAAACTTACCTCTTGATCGATCGTCTCCAAACTTTTGAGTAACGCACCAAGTACAAACTGTTTACCAATTTACTGTACAATTCCTTCGTCATTTGTCAATTTTTCCTCTTTAAAAACTATAGAAACAAACCTGTCCAAAATATCTGAAAATGGCTATGTGAACTATCAAGGATGTTTTAGTATATGATACATTGTAATACTCTATAGGCAAAATCTAAATGGGATGAAGGATCGATTAAACTGAAAATTGGTAGAAAGTTTGTACTTGTTGCGTTAACCAAAATACTTAAGTTTGGAAATGATTGATCAAGAGGTAAGTCTAAACCCCAATATATTAATGAACCAATACTTCCACACCAGTAGAGTGTACAATGTCATGTAGTTTCATCTTTCTGTCAGTGATCAGAATTTTTAATACACTGGTCTGCAACCCACTAGCTGCTGGTTTGGTACTGAGAGTTGTGCATTATACAAATTATTCATAATAACACCATTTCTTGGATTGAACGTTCAGTTTAACAAACATGAAACATTATGTGGATAGTTAAAGCTCACTTTGAAGAAAAAAAGGGGGAAATTATTATGTTGTTGTTGCCCAAATGCCACTCTTGATGTCCCACCTTAGTGAGACTTTTCATTTGCATTCGTTTCTCAGAAACTATTATTTCCATGGACATGAAACTTTCATAACAGTTTGGGGAGTCAGCGCTACGTAATCAAATAAGGTTATGGATACATACTATAGTTTTATACTGGCTTCTTTCAATTGTGTCACCAAGGTGAGCGTTTGTTCTGCAGAACTCTTGCTGACGTTTAGTACCATGACTCTGTGTACTTAAAGAAGGTTTCTATAAAACATATAACTCACTGCCTTATTGCATTTGGTTTAATTTTCTTTTTAACAGGGACCCACGCGTGTTTTACTAACATTATCTAGCTAAAATTGATCTTTTATAAAGTTCAGGTTTTATTATCTTGTATATGCATGCGAAAAAGGACAAAGTTAAAACTTACAGCATTCAATTATTCATGGCTGTTGGACATAAAAAGATATCTAAAAACCTTTGATAATGATAATTGCTATGTGTGTTTGTGTGGTAGCCAGAAGTATTTACATTTAACTATATTGACACTGAGGGCCACAGATTCTATTTTCTTGACAAAGTCTGGTAAACGGTGAGTTTGACATGCGTTAAAGTAAACAGTTTGGTGACTCATCTTCATTTAACATGCACCGTATGCAACCAGTTAATGTTTACTCAATGTGGGTTTTATGCATAGGGCATTTGTGTATATGGTATAACATTTTGGTACACTGCCATTTGTTTACTTTCTTTAAACCTGCGATACAATTTACAAATGATTAACTGAATATTCCACTTGGTATCAAGTTTCTGATTTTTTTATGTTAAGGGCTTATTGTCTGATCAACAGCTAAGCTATGATTTACGGACGTGCCAGTTTTACTGGTGGAGGAAACTGGAGTACCTTGAGTAAACCACCGACCTACGGCAAGTCACTGGCAACTTTCTCACACTAGGCCGCCCCGGACGGGAATCAAACCTAGAAGGTGAAAGGCTCTTATGATTACAAGTCGGTGACTTAAACCACTAGACCACCGCGGCCCCATCAAGTTTCTGAAGTATTTTGAACAATCAGTGTATCTCAAAAGTGCCATGTCATTACAGAATCTTAGAAAAGTTTATTTACATATTTGTGAATGTAAGAGTTAGCTTACAGAGAGAAATTGGAGGTGTTATGTTGTTGTTTTCTTGATTTAGTATCCAATTTTACCACTTTACAAATTCTCAAGACACTACAATCTTCAGTTTATGTACAATGACGATGCATATTCTCCAAATAGTCACATTTCATGTTTTGTTATAGAAGAGCACATGCAGTCTTCCTGCTGTTGATTTGTGAGGCATAATTTCTGCATTATGAAATAAGCCATTGTACATTTAAAAAAATTATGTCAAAGTCGATCTCATATTTGTGCTTCTTTGTTTGGGTGACTTTCAACAGGTACAAATGTACTTAAAAGTCATCACTATTACATGTATTGTGTACAATGCACTTGTTTGTGCACAGTGTCTGACGTACTATTTGGTATTAGACATTTTAACTGTAGGAATGATCGATTCAGTGTCTGTGTATCAATGTTCGTGGTATCATGTTTTCCAGCGTGCCAGAAGAGGTTAAAATTAAAATTTGTGAAAACAAGAAAAAATAGGATCAACAGAACAAAGGTTATTGCCAAACAAACAATAGCTTCATTAAACAGTCACCACCAGAATGAACTAGCTAACTGGCCAAGTTGGTTAGAAGGATTTGCTCTTGACTCAAAGCCAAGTTTTGAAATCAACAGTCATCTGAGTGAATGGACTCAAAGGGTTAAAATGAGTTTGAAATAGACAGGACCGTGATAAATCAAAGCTACGGAACCAAAGGGGGGCAGGGGATGGGGTGAGTGTGTAAAAGTCCCATAATTATTAAAGGACAAAAACCATACCCCAATAACACTTGAAACTCAGGTCTTGTCATAAATTTAGGTGTGCACACAATAAAAACATGAACTATGAACATATTCCTCTGGACACGTGTTTCATGCAGACAATCTAATTCTTGACATTAGCAAGGGTATACGTGATGTTATGATATAAAATTAGAATTCAATTTTATCAAAAGACGACTAACTGACATAAATAATAATATTGGAATCAATTTAACATATGTATGAATGTTTTGTAAATAATTTTGAACATTTCTCTATATATACAAAATGTATTGGATGTATCATATTAAATAGACTTTGTTAAGTGGTCAATTGTGAAAAATTTATTGTATTCAAATACTCGATCTACAATGTACATGATGTATATTGATTAATTTTTTTTCTAAAGATAAATTACGTCTGTGTTTTAAGATTGACAAATAAGAAAAACTTTAAAAGAGTAACTTGTTTACACGAAAAACTGAGATCTATGAGGCTTTTGATGGCCATTGCAATATATACATTTTATTCGTGTATTAATGGGTTTTCAGTGTTCATATGATAAATTTGTACTGTTGTTTATCTTTTAAAGTCTGTACTAGAAATTCAAAGTAGGTATTGATGTGACTTGCAATATTATAGGATTTAGGCAGGAGATTTGCAGTAATTTTATTAAAAAGGTTGAGATTCACATTGCATAACATATTCTAGATGTTAAATCGCCTTGTGCGGCCATGAGAAATACTTCAAAGTCATATCACTCATTGAATGAGGAAAGTAATTTGAATTCATTTCTAGATTCGCTGCATAAATTAGGCTACTAAGTGGAGCAACTCCCCATGTTGATACAAGATTGTGATAGAATATTACTTGTCATGAGCGATATATTACTTGTCATGAGCGATAGAAGGATTGACAGTTTGTACAGTGACTGAATTAGAGCAATAGGTTAACGTTTGAATCAAAGTCAATTTCTACGAATGTTTCTGGTCTGTTACAGCCATTAGCTGCTTGATTTTACACCCATACACTTAACGTTAAATTTAGTGAGATATGAGGAATTGAATTTGTCAGATTTTTTTGTATGTAATACTTAAATGTACATAAAATGGTGAGATGAAAATTCAAGATTATGTGACAGATTTGAAGTTTTTGTGAGATGTATATCTTTGATTTATCATGATATATGACAGCTAGTTGGCCTAAATGTTAATACTTAATTCTCAAAATGGAAACTTCTTCCTTTTATATGTAAAAAGTCTTCCCTCCAAAACTTTGACGGACTGTGAAACATTTATACTGTAAACATCTGTAGTACTACTTGCTTGTTTAAGGTGTAAATTTGGGGATTTTTTTTTCAATTATACAGCAATGAATACAGGCTGTCTTTCTTCAAAACAGTCAAGCATAGTTTCCAACTCTCCCTATTTAGGAGGGAGTCTCCCTATTTGTTGCACACAATTTTCAGTTTTGACATCAACCAAGCGTATTGCACAGAACTGCTTAAATGAGGCAGTTTGCACTACTATTTTGTCATATAAGGCCTTGTATATAGGTAATAGAGTAACTTTAAGGTTTTGCTAAGCAGTTTCTCCCCCATGAAAATTTCAAATAGTTGGCAAGTACATGTATGCAGTGTTTTAATCCACAGCTATAGAAGTGAGTTTGTTAGACCTGCACTGTATTTTAGCTGATTTATTGCTCGTTTGTGAGTAACTGATAAACTGTTTTACTATCTTTTAACAAGGAAAACAATGTAGCCATAACTTAAACAAAGACTGACAACTTAATTATTGATAAGAGCAGGGGAGATAAGCCATTACAATCCCCTGGTGTAGAGTAACCCAGAATACATTATTGATACAGATAGGGGAGATAACCCATTATGCTCCCCTGGCGTGTAGACAAGGGAGATTTATTATCAATTATTAAATTTCACCTAGACAGTTGTTGTATTGATTAACCTGTAGGTCACGTAAACTGTAAAATATAACTCAAAGCTAGATAAGATGTCGGCCATGTTTAGTTGTGTTCTGTGTAAGGGAGGGAAAGAACTATATGTACATGTATGTTGCAGATTAAATGTTCCTCAATTTCAATTTCAATTTCTTTATTCACTCATTACCACAGATGGTACAAGAGGTACATAAAAGTATACAAATAAATTTTTTGTGATCAAGCATAATAATACTTATATATGTAAACATGTTGGTATTATTTACATATGTGGGGGACAACACTTTTTGTTCAATTGGAGGACAAATATTTTTAAATACTTCATAACAGCCTACAACACTTTTTGTTCCAGTTCAGTTAAAATACTGATATAATTTTATAACTCTCATGTCTAACATGTGAGGTATTCATGTCCTAAATTCTATTAGTTATACAGGTCTTTGGCAGGGTACACAGTCCTATGTTCCATGTCAGGATTTTATGAACAAATATTGAGTTCATGCATGAACATTAACAACCTTGCCCTGTTCTATTGTATGGGTATACTGACGATCAGTTTTGCACATACATTTTCAGTTGAAAACATCCACCTAATAATCCCTTGGTTTGCAGTAAAATTAGAAATAAAAATTGAGTTGGATTTTCATTAAGGTCTTAAAACTGGAACATTTAAAACTAAAATTCATTCCCGTGAAAATATTACCCAACCATTAAAGATTTGTCCCCCCATGCTATGGAATATTTAAAACATTGAGTGTCCGAAAATTACGGAAAAATGTTCATTATTTTCTTGAAATGTCCCTTACGCGTTTATTTTATTTTATTTTATTTCAACCTTGGATATCTTTAAAGAACTATCTAGTCCAAGCATGACCTTTGTTCTTAAATGTAAAGGAATTTTAATGGGTTATGTTTGGTTTCTAATTTACATTCAAAGACGAACAATAAATAAAAGCTTTCTTACGATCCATATCTGACCCGTTAAATATCATATGACCATGTACAAATAGTATACAGTCCATAAGATGAGCTACACATAGATCAGAATTACTGATTACATATTAACCTTTCATCATTTCACTCGTTTGTACAAAGCGTTTTAATTATCTTAAAAGTGACAATGTCGTAAATGATAGAGGTTTTGAATAATAAGAACCTCGCCACCAACGCTGATGTTTGAAGTGGACTGTGTTAATCCTTGGATATTTTTCTGGTTGGACTGATGTAATCAGGGTATGGAAGCTTTGATCCATGATAACAGGACGGCTGTTTATTGGGTGTTTAGTGAACTGGAGCTAAAGGGATAACTTGTTTTTAATCAGAGATATGTTCTTCTTCAAGAACACTTTCTGTATTGTAGCTTGTTCTTGTAGACTAGTTGGTCTATTGTTAAAGTCTTTTGAAGAATTGACCATATTTTAACTATAAGGCAAAGCAGGATGTTAAATATCCTTAATATGTAACCAGATGTAACTACAATAAAAAAAATTGGTAAATGAGAATTTGACTTTCAAAGAATTTCTATAACAGACAATTGAACAAGGGCTCTTTAAACGACATTGTAAAAAGACAAAAAAAGATTCCATCAAATCTGAGCTCTTCTTGGTTGAAGATAAATTCATTAAATTCTAACCCTGGTCTCCAGTTTCAAACTCCGAGACACTGATGTCATAGAGCCTTTGTGGTTTAAACATGATATTAACATAGAAGTCATCGTATATAGCTTTTTAACAATAAGAGAAAAGGTCTCGTGTCCACAAGATTTCATTTTAGAATAGTTTATCATTTAAAAAGCCAGCTTACATCTTAAACACAATATTGTTATTTCCGTGTTTTACATAAATTTTGATAACAAATGACGCTGTCGTTAATATGATTAAACACATGTTAAGCCTTTCTTAATCCCCAACACAATACAGCTATAGAATTAGATTAATTGGTTCACGATTCGCATTAATCCTGTCATATAAATGCCAGTTAGGGAATGGTACAACCTACAGGACAAATTTTTGGTATTGTAGTCCTACGCAGACATCGCCTTCTAACATTTATACTTTGTGTTGTCCTTCGAGATATTACTTACATCAGAAATAAATAAGTTTATCTATATCACATTGAGAATATATATACAGAAATATTCACAGAAACATGATAGTTTTCTTGTCGGGGCATTTTCATTACACCTCCATTGATATTGCGATGTTGGAGTATGTATCGTTTACATGGTTTAAGAAACATCACAGTTATATATGTCTTTGTGTGCAGTATACAGTGTCAATAAAACCACGAGGATTATATATTCCCCGGCAATACCTGTCTTATTTAACTCCCGTCTCTCGTATTGGTTCAGGTTTTGTTTGCTTTTATGGGGGACAATTAAATTATGCAACGCAATTTAAATGTCTCAACAAAAAGCACAGTTTAAAGTTTACTGTCAAGATTTTGAATATTTGACTTGTCTGGAGTTGTTAAATTCCTCCATATTAAAAACAGAATAAACTCATTTATTGTCTCAGCATGGACTATAAAGGGCCTGGTAGTCGAGGCCAGAAAGAGGCAATTTAAAGTTACATATAACTTTATTTTAAGCTGTATTGATATATAGTACATGATTGTTGCATGTATGAGAAGACCAGTTTGTTATTTAAAAATAAGTGTTATAAAAACATCTCCCAGCATAATGACTGTTTATACATTGATGTTCAGGTAACATGAAATCCAAAATACAACAAGCTAAAAATGGCTCTGAATAATCAGCATTGAAATGAAGTTTTAAGATATTCAAAATTAAATTTGTACAAATGAAATAGCATTCAACTGTATTATAATAATACATGTATGCTGTCTTCATTTTAAATTGTCTATAGGAACTTGGCGTTTACTTCAGAATATACATCGACTTCATATTCCTCAACAGAATTTCATGAAATTTGGCCCAAATGTTCATTATGATGAAACCTTGATCAATTTCATTTTTTTTAGGTTTCTGCACATTGCAAAAGACCAAAAGGGCGTGCATTTACATATTTACATTCCTAATGTCAGCACTCTAGTGACTTCATGCATTCCTCAACAGAATTTCATGAAAATTACAGGTAGTACACATGTTCATTAAGCCAAAACCTTGATCGAGTTTGTGTTTCAGGCTTCTGTGAAGCATAAAAAGGGCCAAAAGAGCCAGCATATACTTGGTTAAAGTGTAGATGCAATTTTTGAAATTATAAGGCTGTTATACTTCAACAGTATTAACTAATTTGGTGGTTTTTATGTCCTACTCAAAGAAGTTGCCTTGCAGTTGCTTCGTACAGTTGTCTCAAAAAAGCCTTTTTACAATATTCAGTACATATTTCACCATTATAATTAGGATACTAAACATTTATGGTCCTATAAGCAGAGTGATTTGAAGGTTTATTTACCCGAAGTGGTCATTTTTCCCCCCAAGGGCTGAAACATTTTGCACATTATGCACTGGTTCTACATGAGCTGTGCATGCTCCAGATTGATTTTAAAACATTGAATCGGCAGCACGGGCCTCGGGGAGATTCTATGTTTTATCTTATTGTCACGTGGTACGTTTTAGCGATTTAGCGCTACTGTTACATCAATGAGGTATGATAATACATGTATACTGTACTGCTAATTGACACATGTATTATGCTCTGCTGCGAGTGCTCTAATGTTATGTACATGTGAAGTTGTTAACTTTTTTTTATGTTAATGTTTAAAGTAAATGCTCATTAAAGGGAAAAAAACATGTAGAAGTTCACATCTTGTAAAGTACATTTAATGTTGACAGAGGTTTTAGATTTAGAAATATAAATTTATTAACATAAATAATATCATTGCCTCACTGTTCAGGAATTGGGCCACATTTGTTTAAACTACCGACCAAAATGAAATAAAAATCTTAAGATCAATAGCATAAAATGTCTAATGATTTCATTCAGGGTCAAATCGGCTGTCAATGTTATGTTTCTAGTCAAGGATCGGAAGTGCACACACTATGTAAAAGAATTAAAGAATCTCACTCCCATCGTAAGATCTTAAGCCAAAAGCTGACACCCGATCCCCTGAAACTTTGGTCTACTATAGGAAAACCACCCCTCTTGAGAATCTTTCCTCGTCAAAAAACACTTCACTGACATGTATAAACAGCACCCTTGTGTCACTGTAGACATTGGAACTTGTATGATAAACATGCGTCTTGAAATGAGAATATTGGGAGTTTATTTTCGTATATTAGAGAGTTTTGTATTTATCTGTTAATTCAAGTTTTACTATTTTTGTTCGTTTAATAGATGCTCTGTCATGAATGTAAATGTATTACCAGTATTTGCTTATTTAACTTACTTGTGTGTCTAGATTATACTTTGAGTTTGAGGGTACTTTATTGCTATGAAATTTCTTAAACGTACTCTATGGGTGCATGTACATGTACCTAGTAGGTTGTTGCGACTAAGAGTTTTGGTGAACATACTTTATGAAAAGATGTATGTTGTTTGTTTTCTTTGGGTTTAACATCCCTTGCAACACATGTTTCGGTCATATTGAGAAGGTTTCTTCTTGTGAGAGTGCACACTGATGGCAACTTATTTATGGTGCTTTCTCACAGCAGACTCATTGACGTGATACCTCACTCAATCACATTATCCTGACATTAAGACTATTCATAATGAAATCAACTTTTTGAAAATTTCTTGATTGTGTAAAAACTTTTTCAGAATGCACTTGTATGTATATACCTTTTAGAATTGTACAAACAACAAGATTTCTTACGGTACTAGCTCACAGTAGTAATATCAGTAACACTTGGTGCCAGGTTTTACACTTTTTGTAAACTTCTTGATCCAATGCATCTTGAAGGTTTTAGTTTTTGAATTACATTTTCTATCAATCAATACTTGAGCTTAGGTGCGTTTAAGTTTTACTTAAGTTTCCCTCGTGTTTCTGTTGTTAACAAACAGTTTCCCTAGTGTTCTGTGGTAATTAAACAAACAGTTTCCCAAGTGTTCTGTGATTAACAAACAGTTTTGTATTCTGGTAAAGTTGTATTGTCATTAAAGATAAAACCAAAGAAAAGTAGAAAACCTTTATTTTTATTTCAAATATTTTATAAAAGACAACATGACTTTATTCATATCCAGGACCAACTTTCTTATCTGCATCAAAATTATATTTTTTATTATGTTTAAATGCAACAATATTTAATAAACATAAATGGGCGAATATGTAGATGGCCTATTATTTAAGTGAGATATACTTAAAAATTCAATCTTGAGTTTTTGCTGCTTACCTGGTAATTTGTGTACGAACGGACACACCTTCATGTTGAAAACACACAGAACCTCGAATAAAACAAAGTGTGTACTTTACATTAATAAAATATCATGGAAATATTTTGTTTACTGAAATAGTTTCAAGTTTGCATTTTATACAGGAATGTTAATTTTTAAACTCAATCCTTCACGTCATCTACTTATATATATACATGTACATATATGGTATTATAGCTACAGGGTACGTGTGTAGGTACATGTACATCACAATTTTATAACTTGTAATTGATTCGAATGTTTCTTGTCATGAAAGGTAAACATAACTTATATCTAATCAGGCTTGGCATCAAAGACGGAGCAATTAACTCAGCAATTAACAGTAATTAGGAAATGCCAGAGTAGGTAATTCCTCATGTTGTTGACGTAATTCAGACATTTTGACATCGGTGAAGCACTATACCGGTAAGCACTATAGACTTATACATGTGCCATGTTTACCTTTATAGCTTCTGAGAAAAAACCAGTTATTTTAGCGAGTAACTACCGGTAAGAAGTCCAAATGGCAAATGTTAATATGAAGATGGAATGTTTACATGTGCAGATGGTAATTACATTTAGGAGCCCTTCTTAATAAGTACTGGGTGGAGCGAAGATTAGTTTGTCGAGAAATAAAGATAACACATGTACAAGACCTGAGGTTTGTTGTAAATGGGCATTTGATGAACAAACATTGAGGAGGGGAAAATGGGATGAAATTTGGAAGTGTTGAATTTAATAGTAATATTTAAAAAATTGAGCAAATACTTGTGTTGTATGTAAAGACATTTATGTGGGAAAATTGAGATACAATGTGGAAGCTAAATATTGAGTAATTATAGTATAAGGGGACCCTTCTAAGGAATCCTTTGGGAGGTGCAGAGAAGCTTTGTTTGCCATAAATAAAAACACTTAAGACATATTTAAGTCGAAAAAGGACATTTATTAATGCCGAATGTAAATGGATAATATATTCCATACATAAAACTACATAAACATATTCACATAAAATGTTTGGCCCCAAAATGGCAAATCTGGGCTCTGAGTATATACATATTTCACCTTTAGTGTCCTTCCCATCATACATCAAGTCCATGGTCATTGTGTTCTTGGAGAAGGGTGTTTTTAGAAGACACTTTGTGACAGTATTATAGTTCATTACTTTGATTATAAAGATATAACTGTGTGGATTTAACCCCTACCCTCTAATTTATTCGCCCATGACCCTTAGATCCATAAACTTGTAAATTACATGTTTGGACACCTATTAGTTGATTTGATCACTGTGAGGAATCATAAATTTTTTAGAACCTCAGTACATTATAGACATTTTACAGTTATATGGATTAGAGTTTAATTATGATTTAAAATTTTCCGAAAGATGAAAGAAATTTCTGGAATCAATTTTCATATCAGTTACTGTTCAAATGTTTTTTCTCAATGAGTTTTTACGCAGTGTTAGACACGCATGTACTGCATGTACAGCAAATGTTAGTCTTTTGTTACCTTGCAGGTACTGTTGTCCTGTAAGATTGGAATATTTTTTGCAAAGAAAATTATTCCTGTAGTGGAATTCAAACTCAATTTACCATATATAAAAGTTTGGAAGTAATAATCCTTAACTAATGGTTCATGAATAATCTAAATTAGGACATTTCTTAAAGACACATAATACTTCAACAATCTGCATGACATATGATTTGCCAGGTATTTTATTTATGTGCAAGACATGTTCAGTGGCTGTTATGCGATTGAATAATTTTAAAGTACATTTTAATTTACACCATTTGTAATTGAATAGTCCTTGAATTACACATTATCTATATGACGAAACATCATATACATCATTTATTGCCAATCCAAATAAGTGACTTTGTGCTGTCCATGTACGTAGCATTGAAACTTAAATTGGACTCAGTGCATAAAAACTTATCATTTTCACAGCAGCGCCATTACAACAGCAGCAGGGGACAAATGAAATATTAGTCACCTTTTAAAAGTGTTATTTTACGCACCATTATATGTTAATGTGTTTATTTACAAACTTCATTATGGTGGTAGAGTTTAATTTAATTTTGCTCCGTGTGTTATTATTATTTTCAGAAGAATGTGCACATAAGGTTCGTATTTCTTTGAAATTCCAGTGAAATGATATTAAAAGTTTGTTAAGCGTGCTGATGTGCACTTGTAGTTATTATTGCAAGTTATTTCCTCCGGTATAATACATCGGTGTGTATAAGGCAGTAATGTGATTAAAGACACCCAAGGCCAACTTTGCATGAATGCATATGTATCTTCAATATCAAGCAAAGAAAAGCCAAAAAGAAAAAAACGTCTTCTACCCGGTATATCATTCTATTCAGGCATCACTTTAAAGTAGGCCATAGTTTGCACTAGCTGTAGCTAGCAGATATTGACCCTGTTTGACCTATGATCTGACATGTAGTGGTTAAACTCATTAAAACAAACTGCCAAAAAGCTAGTATATTATAGAACAAAATGACATGCTGTGTTAACCTTTACTTATCACACTAAGCATGTCCTGATTCATCTACTGTTAGACAGATATCTAACCTGCTATTACATAGGTGAGTTCTACTCACTTTAAGACATGTCCATATGAAAATTCTTAATTAAGGTCAGCGGGACAGGTTATTCTGATTTCACAATTTACAAGTACAGGAGCTAATGTACTGTGGCAAGATGGTTTAACTGTTGAGTGAAAGTATGTCTATTAACAAAGATGGAACTACGTGTAAGTCATTCGCTGAGTCATCATATTAGTTATTGATGATTTGGGGCCGCGGTGGCCTAGTGGTTAAAGTCGCCGACTTGTAATCATAAGAGCCTTTCACCTCCTAGTTCGATTCC
>JAUMGZ010170402.1:0-15069 GCA_032359645.1 Pododesmus macrochisma | reverse complement strand
ACATATTTATGTATTAAAATCCTTTTCAATGCCTTCATTTAGTTTAGATAATTCCTTTTCAGTAAGACGGTCACAATTATTTGGTTAACAGTTTTTTTTTTCGAATGCTTTAATTAAGGAAAAGAACATAATACCTAAAGCCGTAATCGTAAATACTGAAAACAAAGTTGATATTGAAAAGATATGGTTCTAACGGGGATGATCCGCTCACTCAACGAAACAATAAGAACAATGAATTATTGAACTAAAAAAGAAATACCACGAAGTTCTGTTACAAACATAACCAAGTGCCCTTGAATGAGTAAGTGTTCCCTGTTATGTGTGTAAACCACCTTGATGTTTCGCATCACTTAGATATATGTCAACCTTTTCCATAACGGACTAAGACACAATTATGAAAATGGTACTAACCCCCTGAATGGAATTCAAAATAATCTCTTCAGACGCCTCAGATTTGAAGATTTCAGTTTTGTTTGTGACATCATTAAACACTTTGAAATAAAGAAATCCCAAACAAGTCACATAAATATAAATACAACATGATAATAGTATACAAAAATGCAATCAGAAACATGCCTCCGATAAATATAATACATGTATAGGTAATCTTAACATAAAGAGAGTCAAATACATTGGGAGAATGTAGTGACTCTTATACTTAAGATGATATTCAAATGTGAAGATACGAGCTCGTAAACCGTGGACTGGTATCACCACATTAACCGGTGTATATACCGACTGTTCTTAGTCAGTACACGTAGTTAAAACAATGTCATACACCAGTGTGCTACACTATTCTCCATTTCTTTTGACATTCAATTTAGTTTGTTTTCAGTAATATTATTTGGTTAATATTCTTACACTTTGTCATTTATTGTGTTTGGCAATTAATGTGGGCGGTAAGATGTTGAGATGATTTTCAGCGCCATGAACTGTATTTAATTTTTGTTTAAATGTATGTCTATACTTATTACATCTAGTCTCATGCGTGAAGTGGGAAGGTTGAGGCCTCATTAACCGGTTTAACCACATCGCCTGGTTCCGTGCTAGGTGGCCATCCTTAGTCGGTCCGCATGTATTACTAGTCGTGAGGATTGTTGTGATGTCGATTTAATTACTTACATTATGGCGCTTAATTGTTTGATGCAATTATTATTTGTTTGTCAATGTCTCTCGTTCTGTTGATTCCATTCATACAGGTTTTTTTTTTATTGTTTTATCTTTGTCCAAAACATTGCAATTGATTATAGTCACACTGTGAACAAGTTTAATGTACCAGGGACCGTTTGGTCACCTTTCCAAACTACAACGAAAATTGATCTTAGGTATATCACCTGAATATGTTGTGATGTTACACCTTTCTGTGTCGAGATCAGCCATAGCCAACAATGGCGCTACGTAGTCGGGCGTGGCACCCTGGTACAGTGGCAATCTAAATATAGTAGTCAAACAGTTATCTCCCTTATGTCAAGGACCTAGGTTCTCATTATCATCACAACGTTGTGGTAATAAAGATATAAGAAGAATAAAAATGAATGTTGATTGTCTTTATAAAAAAAACCAACGGTCGTTTATATTTTTACTTTACAAAAAAAGAAAAAAAAATAGTAAATTGAAAAACCAAGACGATATTTTAGGCCGTAAGTCCATGGACATTGGCAAACCATAAGAAAACCTTGGACGCACACAGAAAAATGAACCAAATATACACTTATTAACTAAAAATGGAAACACCACGAACTGTTATTAAAAAAAACTAGAAGCGAAACCAGGTGCTCGCGATATGGTAAGCGTTTCCTGCTAGACATGTGTCACCCGCAGCGATGCTTCCGTGTCATTCCGGTGCATGGTATCCTTATCCACTATATTTAACAAAACTCTCCATCTGTATATACAGGTTGTAAATGCTAGCAAGTACGTGCACATCACAATCGTTTACGTGATTTAAGAAATAAGAACCAAAATAACGTTAGAAGGAAAATAACTTTCTGAGTATGAATGGATGGATGCCTAAACAAACACTGACGTGTGAATAATGAAAAAAGCAAAACCTAAGCCTTTATGAAGCGTCCTCGTGGACAAGTTGATGGTAACAACTTATAAGAGTATACGTAATAAAAACAATTTAAATTACCTGACTCCAAAGGTTACCATTAACAGTGTAGTAATTCCATTCATAAATAGAGTGGAGCTGAGGAGTTTTGCCTTGAAATCTTCATTTTTCTCTGCGCAAACCACTTCTGACACTAGCAAAGACACGGCTAGTGACGTTGACAGAGACAGTAATGCTTGCTGTGTAACAAAAAAGGTTTCATGAAATACAAAAATACGTCTTATAGACACAAAACAATAAAAATGCGAACATTGTCTTAGAAATGCTTAAAATATTTTCTCTTGGATGTTCGCTGAAGATGGTTGATTCGTAGTTTGGCCTACACTCTTGGTCGAGGTTCTCTCACGCGGAGAATTGATTTTAATCTCTTATTGATCTTATATTTGTCGGGCTCCCGATTCAGTTTGCAATTTTGTATTAAATATATACTAGGATCTAAGGTTTTGTGTCAAAAGTCACACTGCGCGGTTGTTACATAATTAATATATTCTACGTCAATAAAACATGGAAAACAACGTTTAAATGTCCGTCTCTATTTTTGTTCACGTATGCTAACACTTTTTATTTGTATGTTAAAATTTTGTCGGGACGACAAAAAATCAATTCAAAGCCAGCCCTTTAAACAACTTCCGCTTGACCCGACAAATGTGAAGGCGCATTGAAGAAAAACATGTCGGCAGGTAAACATATTGTTAAGGCATATTCTACACATTGGTTTATATTCCAAATTACCTGTTATTGATACTCTTCTTCTTCGTACAGAACTTCTATTAATAACTGTTTCTTAAATTTACTTACTGAATAATAAAAATCACAAGATCCATCTGTATTTCTTATCATTCAGAATGCTATTTGTAGAATTGTTTCACATAATAATCATAAAACTTTTACGTGTTCCAAAAGTAATTCACAAAATAAATACCCTTTGGCGAACCAGTGTTGACCGTCAACATGTCCTAATGCTTTTGAAATGTCCATTTGAACTTTCTTTTGAGAGGCCTAAATTAAGGTTATTTGACTACAAAATATACACGTGAACACGAAAAAGTAGGTTGTGTCTAAAACAACACTATGATTGGAATAAACATAACGAGAAACATTGACAAACAAACTATAACTGCATCACACGATTAAGCACCAGAACTTAGGGAATTAAATTGACACCATAACAAGCCTCAAAACGTGTGTTAAAATTGTTCTCTTCAGTTTTCTCAACACGATATAGATCATCGCACAGGTAAGATTTATGTTAAATTAATGAGCCCGACGTAAACAGACGACCAAAAAGAATCGACTATATTGTGTTAAACAAGATAATTAGAGAATCGGAAACGGCTCAATTGTACGTTTTAAAAATCATGTAAACTGAAACAGAGCAAGCCTGCAGTTTTTCAGATATCAAATTTTGACATGAAACTCGTAGATCCTATGTGTTTAACATGAATATGATCATTTACACATGTTTTAAAAGAAGAAGATCAAAAGTCACCAAATTCGTTATCACAAGTACACGCCGGAAAAAAATACAAGATAAATTTTGACGTGTAATATGGTGTTCTGTTAGGGCCAAGTTTCCATTATCGCTTCTGTGACCTAAACGCAAAAGCGTGAAGTAGCGAAATCACGACGACGAAGGAGCGAAGAAGCGACGGAACACCATAGAGTGTGTGCATACAGTCCTCTTATTTGGCTTTAGCCGCTATTACAATATTTTAGTCAATGTTGCTATAAAGCACTTTTACCTGTATTACCCAAAGTCGATGCCAGTAAGGGGCGGTAAATGGACCCAATTCTAGGCATGTAGTGCGTCTCACTATAAGAGGATCATAACTACGTTTACGGGAATTTTCTTAACATTTTAGATGCAACAGAAATTGCGTCAGGGTTGTTTTTAATCCTTTTAAGTTTTTAAACAAGAATTCCATAAAATGACGTTTGTGAAATTCCTTTAGTTACAAACTGGGAAATACTAACTTAACCATATCTCAAAAGAATAAGAAGAACTGGTTACATAGAAAATCAAAAGACAAACATCAATGTGCATTAGATTCACAAAATATACGATAAAAGTATTCTAGACGAGCCACAACAGCGGAACTTTTTTTTGCGTTTGAAAAATATGTTTAAAACGGTTAATGGGATCTTAACCTTTCTTTTGAACCCATGTACACGGAACATTAAAAAGTGCATCTTTTATGTTAATGCAAAAGTATAATTTGTTCTTTGCGTAAAACCTGTCCCAAATTGTGTTGAAAATGCAGCTTTTTATTTAAATAACTTGTTGTTGAGTTTAAATAACAATGTTTTTAAGCAAGCCAACTTCGACCTTGAGAGAAAACTCTCACCGAACAGGTTTTCAATTCAATACAATGCAGCTGTATGTTAAATTCAACTTGTAGCGCACCACTGCGCTGCATGTGAAATAGGTAAGTGATATGTCACCAAAGTTTCACCAAGACGCAACGACAACATATAATCTGAGAGGTAGTCTGTCTTAAATGAGTTTAATAACATACAGGATATACATAGTTTTGTATTTCACACAGGTAAATTGTATATTTACACTAACATATTCACCTGTTTGATGTGAACTAAATATGCGGCAGTTTCTTGACGGCGTAGATGTTTAAAATAAGATAAAATATGTGGGCTGAAGGATACTTGAAACATTTATTTTCATGTTCACTTGTGGCTTTCAAAATATTTATCTTAATTGTGTCAATGGAAACAGTATGCAGTACTTAATATTTCTTCAAGCTTAACCTTAAGTAAATCAAGTTAACGATGTAGAATTAGTGAATTCGAAAAACCAAGACCGAATTCTTAAGCCGTAAGTCCATGAACATGGGCAAATAAACGGAAAACGTTGGACGCACACAGAAAAACATAACCAGATATACATTTATTTACTTAAAAAGGAAACATCACGAACTTCTCTAATAAAACCTGGTGCTCGCGATATGGTAAGCGTTTCCTGCTACGCATGTGTCAGCCACCGTGATGCCTCTGTGTCTAAGTTATTCTAAATACTTCACGTAAAACAACAATTTGCTTCCAACAACTGCAAAGGATATTGCAAAGGCTGGTTGGTCCATTGCGAGAACAATGTGACCGAATCGTGCATCGCATTGCGGATAAATTACAGGTACGGTGCTTCAGAGAGACATACTCTACAATGTTAAAGGACAAAATTGCCTCGGTATAACCTGATAACTGACGTCGTCACGTCACCTTTGCTAGCCAGGGTCTGTTCTTACACCTATGTTTCTTTCGATGTGTGCAAACGCAGCTGTAATCAACAAACTTGACTAACTAAGATGCTAACACAACGAAACAAATGCATGTTCTTTTTTTATATGATGTACTATCAAATACACGTAAGCAAAAATGTGTTGTCCATACCTGCATTGCAAACATGAGAGTAAGATGTATTGGAACTCGATCACTAATTTTATATATCAAATCTGTATGCTCATGATCAGTCTCGGTAGAAGCTTCTTCGACAGGTTTTGTGATGGTAATTTCAGGAGTTTTAAAATACTTCCGAACATCCTCTTTCTCATTTCTCTGTTCAGAATCCCCATTTTCCTCGACCTGTAAATTACGAGAAAATTTAATTATATTACATTATTTTATATACTGAAATATGTTTTTGTATGTTTATTTTTAAAAATGTCCACTGTTGATCAATCATACAGGCATTGTGGTGAAAATTATTTAACATACATCATATGCACGCTAGTCAAAATTATTGGCAAGACCATTTTACTAGTTTTGTTTGGGTGTGAGATTAGTCCTTCATCAACATCGCAATTTTTACAACCCTCTCGCTTCGGTTTCGTAGATTTGATTTATCGAAGTATTGTCAATCCTAAAAGTATAATTTCATTTTCCGTTTAGTGTCCATTAATGACGTGGTTGTTTCGCAGCTTGACCTGAAATGCGGGCCATGGGTGTCTCACACAGAGTATTGGTTCCTTCCTCTTATAAATATTATTTTTATTGGTGACCCGAATCAGTTTGCACTTTTATTAATATATATGAGTAATTTTATGAAGACATCTGAAGTACAATTGAACCGCATACCTTCATTATACATGTACATTAAACAACATTGTGTTGATTGATAAGGATCAATTGAAAACATTGTTGTTGATCTTTCTTTACATAATCTGTGAACGGCAACAGTATGTAAAAAGTTCAACACAATTAATTTCCATATTCCTACAATATCTGTTAGCAAAGTTTCAAAATAACCTTTTAAAACTGTACGCTAAAAACTTACGAATTGACGTACGGACGGACAACGCCATACAATTCTACGCTCCGGCTGAGACGATCAACTATACAATGTACATTGTTATACCGGCTATGATTGACAGTATTAATAATGACAACCCTGACTTTCCTATTAGATACCAGACTCTTAACACGACGTGTCCAATTACATTGTAAATGAGATTGGCATCACTAAAAGGCAAGTTATAGCCTCTATCTATTGACACTTCACACACTTAGTTTAAGGATGACCATAGGTGAAATACATGTAGTTCACGTGAAACATACATGATATGTCAGTGTTTGGAGATGAGCTTACTACTTTTCTATTTGTTTGCATAATATTAATTTGTTTTCTTTAAGATTATTTTGAACAAACGTTCTTTCTTCTGAATACGTTTAACACGATTGCAGATTTTACTACAGATATGCCTTTTAGCTGTTTGTTATTATAGTCATTATACACATTGAAAAGATAAGAGTTCAACTGAATGTCAATACTTTAAACAAATGAATGAAAACGATGACAATAAGGCAAACAGATATTTAACATTTTACGCATTTTAAATAAATGAAACAGATACCGTCTCATTATGACATAGATATGTGTTGAAAGGGATGTTAAACCCCCAAAAATCAAATTGAAACAAAACCGGAATGACAAAAAATGAAAATCATAGTATTTGTCTCAAAACAGAAATATAACAAAAAAATGTTATTGCTCCTAAAATAGCTAATATTGACTTACGATGCCCAATGCCGAATAGGGGAACAACAATATAAATATATACATAAAATTATGATGTACCTGGACAAGTTGAAGAGATACTTAAAGTCCATATTACCTATGTTAATTATAACGAAAAACATGTCTGCATTTAAAACGTTCATTTGCATAATTATGTCGCACATTTACGCTAATTTCTATGTCACATTTAACAACAAATAAGACAAGAATAGTCACATGATAATAACTACACCTGAATACAAAAATGCAACCTGAATCATGCCTCCGATGAATATGATCGCAACCGCAATGGTTTTCTGAACGAAGGCTGTGCAATTGAAGAAAATGTAAAGGCAAGTTTTCATGCAATTTTACTATGTTATAATTTATGTAACATGCAGCAAATACTACTGTCTACCTTCAGAGAAAGCTCAAATACGTTTAATGTACATATGCAGCAACACGCCTTTGCACATAAAACACACATCATATCTTCTCTCTCACCCTTACTGCTTGTTCATCAGTCGGGTTGTTTTCTTTGCATTTAAATCGTTGGAGTAAAGATGATCTTCACACAATGTACTATAATTGTAAAATTGATACATAATCTTAAAAAAACAAACCTTGCATTTGTCATTATTCCAATTCTCGTTTGATTCAAATCCATCGTTTTTTACACCAAAATTCGTTTCTTTAAAACTTGTGACTTTTTTCAGTGATACGTTTGAATCGCCCATATTTGTAAGACTAAATGTATGTACTTTTGTCTCATAAAAAACGCTCGGTGAAATCTGCCGTGAATGAAGGACGCAGACGACAACGTGATCATTCGCGTGTAACATAAAAGATGGTCTTTATTTAGTTTTTAGTTGTTTGTTAACTGTAGAAGCGAGTATTATATTTAGATAAACGCAGTTCTCCCCCGTAGTATAACGGATAAGATATGTACGTCAACAAGTGTACAACTAGCATTGGTCTTCGTTTTCAAGACATTTTTACACGGCAAATAACCTGCTTATATGTTTGAGCAGGTTATGAAAGTAAAACAAAATTTAAATGACATGAATTATTGTTAAATGGGATATCACTTAAACCGGATTTACATTTACCAGCATTGAATTCCAATAGCAGCGCTATTTATAACAATTGGGTCACAAGCAACCATCGCATATCATAAATCATAAGGGCTGCATTATCTGTTTTTAACAAACGTTACATACATTAAGCTAAGCAAGCTAGTGCTGGTATACTCCAATGTGTGGATTCGAATCCCAGCCGCGTCAAAACATAAGACGTTACAATAAGACAATTTTCTCTCTCCCTGCGCCTGCTAAAAACTTAAGGTACAAAGGTCTAGTTGGTTCAGTGTCAGGATAATGAGACCAAATGAGGTATCATGTCAATGTGTCTACAGCGTGGTATTTCAGTGAGACTTCATTATATTGTCGCCGTAACGTGCGCACTTTTACAAGCAAACACCGTTTACATATCACCTATATGGTTTCTCTTCCTTTTTTTATAGACCTTCGTGATGTTTCTTTTTTAGTTAATAAATGTATATTTGGTGATTTTTCTGTGTGCGATCAACGTTTTCTTTTTGTTTGCCCATGTCCATGGACTTACGGATATAGAGTATTGTCTTGGTTTTTCGAATTTACTACTATAGATAGTTGAAGGGACGTTTAACCCCAATAAAACAAACAAACAAATAAATAAAAAAATTTAGTTTTTATTGTCGTTGACTTCTGTGTGTAGATCTATCATACGCCATGAAACACAAAAGACTATTGCAATGACATCTTCTTAAGATGGTTAATACTAAGCATTGTCATTCTAATAGTACTGCTCATACATGCTTATTTTATATACAAGTATATCAGACCAAATTCTTAGTTTACTCTTGCAGTTGCAAAATACATGTATGTCTTTTGAGACTTCAACATTAAGCCAACTCTTATAAACGTATTTCCTTACGCTCAAATAGCTAAATCAGAAATGTTATTACAAGCACAAAATTAAAGCAGGAATTTACCGAAGTCTTGTCTATTCTAAATTAGTTGTCTCTATAGGGTCCATTAATGACGGCTGCTTCGAGCAAGATCTGGGGTTTGGGACAGGGGTGTCTCACACAGAGTATTGGCTCTTTCTTCTTATAAATATCATTAATTTGAGGCACGTTTCAGATTGTATACTTGTATATTTAAATGATCAATCAAATAAGTATAAACGGGATCACCAATGTTTAAATTTTAAAAACTAAAAATGTAATTGCAGCGACTTGGGACGACTGGCTAGCATTATACTTGTGGGAAGGGCAAAACCTTTTTACTGTGCAGCAATCTTCACATTTCCTATCGTCATAAATGTCTTAAGTGTATATAGTCAGAAAAATCGCTCTCTAGAAATGGCTGCTGCTTTACATTCAACGGATAACCACATTAAATATATCATTTTTCTTCAAAGTCTTCATTTTTGTACATGTTGCACAGTTATACTTCTTCCCAGTACTTGACACCTTATCGTGATTTGAGTGTCTTGATGACCTGATAGAAACTTGAGTTCCTTTTAGGGTTACATAAGACAGACAGGTTGAAAGGGTACAGGCCAGACAGAGATCAGCACGTCCTTCGGAGGGGATGCTAAGCTTGCGGTTCTATGTACAGGTTTTTTTTTTAACCCCCTGGAACGATAACGATCCCCACGTAAAGTTCGATATAATGGTAGGCGGAAACGCTACACTTACAGTTACATACACACTCCGGTATTATAAGAGCAATTACTTCAATAAAACTAAATATATATAATAGCGCTATAAATAGATGATGTGTCATAAAATGAGTATTTTTGATAAGTTAGATACCAGGTTTCATGCCAGCGAAATGCTGAAAAATTCACGAAGACGCGCCTCCTGATCGACCATTATTTCTCATTAGTATGCAGACGAAGTTAGTGTTGACAGCGATATAGTTTAAAAATAGCACCAATACAAGTTAAATAGACGGTAATTCTCGTGCGAACGATGCAGACTAAATGACACAATTCACTCTTTCTAATCACATCTAAATTCGTATCCTTATACACATTTATCAGTGAACGAAACTTCCTGATAACATAAACAAAAAATATCAACTTTGTCTAAATATCTGTCTCGAGCAATACCGACGTGAAGACGATTTGGGAATATTGTCCAAAATCAAAGCCTGTCAGTCATTTTTAATTCGCCCCGAATTAAAAATCTGATTGTTTTTTAAATTTGGTAACTTTGTGAAGATACACGAGCTTCCGATTTAATTAACGAAAAGTTAGTAACTTTTCATGCTTAATAAAATAACCGTTTTGAACGGGAATTAAGAACAAAAGCCATAATTATTATTCGTTAAACAGAAACAAAATACACTCTCTTGTTTTCGCTACGCTCAAATAAGAAGGTTTTAAAGTTTCCACAATTTTTGGTACGGCAGATTTACTCAGCTTGTCATAAGAATCAAGAACCTGTCAAACGTAACGTCGGTAGCCAAAATGAAACAACTTTTTCGAGCCATCGATTTTCATGGTGTTTTGATTAATTTAATTATCGTACTATGCTGTCTATAACATGTTTGCCGTAAAAGTGTCAAACGAACAACTACAATAAACAACGTATTTGTCAAAACATTTGACAATTTTATAAGGTTAAACCAACTTAGTTTGCAGATAGAAAGAACATTTGTCTGGTAACAGATCGTGACGTTAATGATTGAAGTACCCTTTTACTGTTGTTACACACGTACAGCAGACATTATCTTCTGTCCAGCTTGCTTTTTTCCTGTTATCTTTGTCATATTACCATGTTTACAGATGTTGCATGTTTAACACCTAGTAGTTACCACGCCCCCACCCCCCAAAAAATACATCAACCCCACATTATTACATAGTACATTTCATACCTGGTAAAGTGGTAATGACTTGTAATCTTCTGAACATGACACGGGTGAATAAACAGGTGCAGATCCTGGTCTCAGGGACATATTAATAATAGTTTTTTTTATATACGTCAAGAGATTGACTCAATGCTGATAACACTTGTCTGGTTGTCTCCTTTAAACTGAGTCAGTATAATAAAGGGTCAATGTTAGGTCAACATTGATAAATAAGTGATATCTTAAACGTATGACCTTGTTTTAAAAAAAAGCTAGATAAATTCCGTTAGCTTTTGTGACCTCCTCACATATAACAACTACGTCCAACTTGATTTCTTTGTTTATTGCAGTTTGCTACAACTGACATAAAACACCTTAATCAATCTGTTACTATACCTTTTGTTTAATATTGCTTTGGTATCTTGTTCTACTGAGGCTGCGATTTGTTAACACGTGACCCTAGAAAAGACAACTCTTAGTGTTCAAACTAAGCATTTGCTTCATATGCTTTTGTTTGTTTGTTTGTGTTAAGGGCTTATTGTCCGATCAACAGCTAAGGTCATTTACGGACGTGCCAGTTTTACTGGTGGAGGAAACCGGAGTACCCGGAGTAAACCACCGATCTACGGCAAGTCACTGGCAACTTTCTCACACTAGCACGCCCCGGACGGGAATCGAACTAGGAGGTGAAAGGATCTTATGATTACAAGTCGGCGACTTTAACCACTAGGCCACCGCGGCCCCTGCTTCATATGCGCAAATTGTTTAATATCTGTTTGTATGGAACGCCATATCTGTCTTAAGGATACGAATCTAATTATAACGGGTGTAGATGTCATGTTATGATGAACAAACCTTATTATAACAGGTTGCGGAGTCACAATAACGTGTTGCGAAGTCATTATAACGGGTCGCAAAGTCATTATAACGGGTGTAGATGTTATGTTATGTTGTACAACCTTTATCATAACGGGTTGCAAAGTCATTATAACGGGTGGCGAAGTCATTATAACGGGTGTAGATGTTATGTTATGGTGTACAACCTTTATTATAACGGGTTGCGAAGTCATTATAACGGGTCGCGAAGTCATTATAACGGGTATAGATGTTATGTTATGGTGTACACACCTTATCATAACGGGTCGCGAAGTCATTATAACGGGTGTAGATGTTATGTTATGGTGTACAAACCTTTTTGTAACGGGTTGCGAAGTCATTATAACGGATTGCGAAGTCATTATAACGGGTCGCGAAGTCATTATAACGGTTGTAGATGTTATGTTATGGTGTACACACCTTATCATAACGGGTTGCGAAGTCATTATAACGGGTGTTGATGTCATGTTATTGTGTACAAAACTTATGTTAACGGGTTGCAAAGTCATTATAACGGCTGTTGATGTCATGTTATGGTGTACAAACCTTTTTGTAACGGGTTGCGAAGTTATTATAACGGGTTGCGAAGTCATTTTAACGGGTGTAGATGTTATGTTATTGTGTACAAAACTTATTTTAACGGGTTGCGAAGTCATTATAACGGGTCGTGAAGTCATTTTAACGGGTGTGGATGTTATGTTATTGTGTACAAAACTTATTATAACGGGTTGCGAAGTCATTATAACGGGTGTTGATGTCATGTTATGGTGTATAAAACTTATTATAACGGGTTGCGAAGTCATTTTAACGGGTGTAGATGTTATGTTATGATGTACAAAACTTATTATAACGGGTTGCGAAGTCATGTAGATGGTGACGGGAAAGTACGATGGCCGATATCAGTGCACATAAAGTGCACGAGATGTACGGGGAAAACATACGGTGTCTCGTTGGGGTTATGCGACATATTTATCAAACTAAGTCAAGTCGGAACCATTTTTAGACGTAGATACGTGGATGGATGTATGGATAGATGGATAGGTAATCTTCTCTCTCCCTACTAAGTGCTCAGCATTACTGGGTAAAAAGAGGGCTGGTTGGCTCGTTGTAAGGATAATGGGACCGAGTGAAGTATCATGTTATAGGGACGTTAATATGTTCTTTTGAATCATAAAATAGTTTTGTTCAGTATACGCTTACTGTTTATTGTGTTTGTTTTATAAACATAACGTGGAAGTCTTGTATTCTACTTTTAGAAAGAGTGCCATCTGAATCACACGGACTGACGACAATAGAAAATGAAAATGTTTGTACATTAAATGACGTTATGTCGGTACGATTGTTGTAGGTTTGGCAGTGTTTTTTGTTCTTAAGGTTCCCCTTGTCTTGTTTTAGCATAATGTCTCAGATAGTGGAATAGGCGTTAGCAAAGCGATTTTGAACTATCTTAAACATGTAAATATTTTAAGTTTATTATGCAGGATCATCAGCAACCAACATTCATTAATGATTCATTCAAGAGGAAATATTTCTACGACTGTTAAAGGCTGTACCGCCGCGCTACATTTTAGCTCAAAAAAGTGCGTTCGCTTTGTCAGTGACAGCACGCGTTTGATCCCCGGCCGTGCCAAAACTTCACGTTAAAATTAAGTATTCTTCTCGCTTCCTCCTAGCTATTCAGCGTTTCCGAGTAGAAGAAGTATTAATGTGACCGAATGAAGTATCATGCCAATGTATCTGCTGCGTCATATGTAATTGATATAGCAATATAAAGTTGTCATCAGTTTGTTTGTTTGATTGATTAATTAGGGCTTAATTTCACGTCCAGAATCTTTCACCGATATTGTGAAAACAAACCAAAGGAGAAAACCCAAAAAATTGGACAGGAAGAGAAGCGGTGACAGGAATGGGAAACGAAAGTAATAGACATAGTTCAGAAAGAAGGATGAGCCCATGCAACGGCGTTCCGCCTACTTTTCTATCGAACTTTACATGGGGATCTTTATCGTGTCAGGGGGTTAAAAATCCTTGTATAGGAAAGAGCGAGGTATAACCGCCAGGCAGACAGTAGCTACCTATTCCGGGAAAAGCTTTGCCGGGAGAATTGAAGTGTACCAACCACTCTTTTACTATAAATATAAACATTCGAGGACTTTGAAATTCCTCCAATGTATGCCAAGCATAATGTAATCAAACATTATCAAAATACTGACAAGGTCAATTTTTCCAATTTACACAAAACATGTCTTGTCGTCTGTTTTATGAAGAACAATATAAATAGAACATAACAAAACACATCGATAGTTTACGACAACGGTATAAAAGAGGTTGAAATTGGCTCCAGTTTTCTTTCATTGCTCAGTTTACCGTGAAGCACTGAATGTCATATGTCCAAAACAGTTAAGTCACCATTGAATCTAAATTGGACCGAATTACCAAATGACGAAGAAAATGAAATATATAAACACGCTGTCTGCAAAAAGTTTTGAAAACACTGCTACTAGAAAATGTAAACGTTGAATTTGAGATAAGTCATAATATAAAATGTGATCTGAAACATGCCTCCAAAAAATATAATATTTATAAAAGGAAAGAGACATCAAGAGAGTCAGACATCCCGTACCGAACTCCAGATTTAGCTTCGAAACAGTCGTCCTTAATGGAAGTTATATAGAAAGTAAATTTTGAATAGACAATACCTCGCTAAATCAAAGCTACACAGGCAAAGCGGAAGGGGAAAGGTAAAATTGATGATGGTAATGTTTGACAAAAAACACACCCCAACAATAATATAACATTGGCATGCCAAAAATGTGCACGTGATCAAAAAGGGAATCTTTAACGTGTTCCTCTGGACACCTATAGGCATTTTGTGTCCCAAAATCGTGCTGTTAGCTCAATGTTTTACCTTTAAAACGGTCTAGAATATCGTCTTGGTTTTTCGATTTACTCTTTTTTTCCATTGACCTTCATGTAAAATAAGATTTTATTTTAAAACAGTCCCCTTGTATTATCAATCCTGGTAAAATGCCTTTTTTATTTCCTAAAGATAATGATAATGTGTCAATTGAAATTGTCTGTTAAGGAATTAAAATTCTCTAAGGTTACCATACACCGGAATGACACGGAGGCATCGCGGCGGGTGGCACATGTGTAGCAGGAAACGCTTACCATAT
>JAUMGZ010170391.1:3000-15071 GCA_032359645.1 Pododesmus macrochisma | reverse complement strand
AAACCACTCAGTGCGAACTTGTTTTTGTGCGAAACCACTCAGTGCGAACTTGTTTTTGTGCGAAACCACCCGGATTCCTCACACATTCTGTCGGTCAAGGGATTCATTTACTGTTTGTCATTTACAAATATTGAAGAAAAAAGGAAAATTGGTCAAGAAACGCTCAGAACTGTCATATAATTATGCCATAATTTATGGAAATGACTCATGACACATGTCAACTGAGTAAGAGACAGTCGATTTCAAAACTACCAATCGAGTGTCACTGTCGGTGGATAGACGAGTTTGCCGCCTCGACATCTGCCATTGACAAGACGAACCAAAAGTACAGGAACTTTATCGTAACAAACAGAAAACCATGCCTGTGTCACTATCCCAGCTTCCTCTTCGTCGTCTCCACTCAAAGCCTTTTTCAGTTTATCCATTTTTGTCACCTGAGTAGTGGTAATGTGTGTATCTTAAATCTGCAACATGCCCACTTCCTGTTGTAGGGAGCGACACCTAAGGGTAGATGTAAATAAAAGAACAATAACTCTAGCATGATCAACAACACACATTGAACCGTTTTTTAAAACGTACCTTACGAGCATAGGCTTACAAGTATAAAACGTAACAAGTGAAGCAAAATATACTCAAACTCAAAACTATTTTTACCCTAAAGAAGCCATTTATAAAAAGTCCAAACTTACCATTATTTTGTTTTATTTTCTTGGATGTTGTCTTGTAAATCCCTGATATAATATATACTTGTCTTAATATTATCAATAATTTAAATATATTGGAAGTAATACATATTGATAGTATATACCCTGCATTTATTCGTTATCTTAAACGTACAATTGTTAGAAAATGCGATTAAAGAAGTATTAATTAGTGTACTCCTAATTTAACTGCATTTCTTACATTTTATAGCTTTTTTTGGTGGGGTATTTTCTACAAAAAAGTAAACACCATGCACGTCATCCCTTTAGCAAATTAATTAACACCTTTTAATAGTTCAATGGTTATAATAAATTAATTCGACAGAATCAACCCTGACTTTCTGCCAGCAGCTGTAAAACTGAAAAAGCGGACACATGCACGCAAAATAAACGGGTAGAAAGTCGGAGTCCTAGGAGACACGGAACATCTTGCTTTAATAATAATTAGTTGTTGTGCCAAGTAAAACATAAATGTTCGCATTTTATGATTAAGATCGCGGCCGCGGAAGTGTTTACATTCATTTACAGCTTGTCTATCTCTTTAGATTTGTGTTGCGCGAAAAAACTAATTATTGCGCGCATTAAATGATTTAGACCGCGCATTAGCAGCTTTCCGTTCGATTTACCGTGAACGTGTGTTGGCAAAGATTTGGCAGTTTACCTGTACGCGCACCTAGAATTTTATATAGAATTATATAGAGACCGGAAATAATGCAAGTCATTTGAATTTCACAACTAACCATTTCTTCGCACAACAAACCATCTTTTAAATATATTTCCATGGATTTGAGGAGAGCTATATGTACAATTCTGAAAAAATTGGACTTATCCCATTTGAAGGGAGGTTTAAAGTTACACCTCTCTTTTAATCAGTTTGTTTGCGCATTACATCATTTACACGCAGAGAGATATTTGACATATATGTTGGAACTTGCACATTTTCATTCCAAGCTATTCGAAGTTGCCCCATAGGACGTACATATTCTCTATAATTGTATTCGGGTTTTTTTGGGGGGTGGGGGTTGGGGTTGGGGGGTTAAGCGTTCCTTTAACTCATGTATAGGTCATATCGAGACGGTGTCCTTTAACTCATGTATAGGTCATATCGAGACGGTGTCTAGACTGCTTGTAGCAGTGCGTAAAATGTGACTTTCGTATACAATTAATCTGCATCGTGAATTTTTGTTTTTGAGTATAACTTTCAATGTTTGTGGTCTGTTTGCGACAGTGCGCACTTATGGCGACCTTATAGTGCTGTCTGACTGAAATATCACGCCGCAGACATATAGACATGATACTTCAACCAGTTACATTAACATGACACCGAGCCAACCAGGCCTTCTCCTACCCAGTAATGATGTGCACAGGGAGCTCTAAGATTGCCAACTTTTAAAGTCTTATATTTTGAATTGACCGGGATTCGATCCCATGACCGTGGATTCAAGCACCAGTCTACCAACACGAAGCGAGCGCCCTAACCACTGGGCCACTACGCTGGTGTAAACTTTCAAAATTAAAGCCGCAAATCTTTCTTCCCAGCGGATTTTATTTAGTGAATTTACCATCCCAATAAGAGGACTTATAAACTGTTTGCTACATCTTTATAAATATTTTACTAAACATTTGGATGAATGAGGCCAAACGTCATTTGCAGACCGGCGCATTTACCGATATCGTGACAAAGACAAAAGGAGAAAAAATCAGAACAAGGGGACGAGAAGAGAAGAGGCGACAGGAAATTAATGCAATATCAACGTCAGTGGCGTACCGAGAGGTGACTTAATGTTTATGCACATTGAACAAGGCGAGCGGTCTGGGTCCAGAACAGAGTCCGGTATAGGGGACCAGGGGAGGGGCGAAGCCCTCTGACCGTAAATGAATTCCAGCCATTTATGAAGTAATATTTGACCTCTCCGGGTTGCTTGTTTGCTTAATTGTTGCGGTGTCCAGCCTTGTAAAACTTGCAAAATCAATGAACATCATCCCGATTAAAATTCTTAATTATAGTAATAACATTTACAACAAACGCCATTACCATATAAGATAAATTATCCTATCTTCAAAACAAAGTAGGCTTGAACACAAAGATAATTATAGTTGATAGTACAAAACGCACACACGTGTTTCTTTATCCGCCTCTCTCTCTCTCTCTCTCTCTAGAAAATAATGTGTACGTAGGAAGGTATGCCACTGATATGAATCTTCCGTGTGCATGGGTCATACTTTGTACAGTTGTTATTATATTATTTCAGTGTGTTGAGTTTACCATTACTTTTGTGACTGAAACATTTTTACCTGCAATAATGGTAAAAAAAAAAAGTGTGCCGTGTGTGGTGTTGGGGGACATGCCCAGTCTTGTATCCCTGCACCCCCCCCCCCCCCTTGTCCTACAACCCTGGAGATGGCTTCATAAGTTTTTGACATCTGTATTTGCATTTATGTGTAACCATACATTGACACTTTATATGGGGCATACACCACACATAGATATGTCATGAAATTGTACAAAAGGGTCGGTTGAAAGGTTCTTGTAGTTGCAGTCAGGGATTGCAGTTAAATGCTTCATATATGACGATATTTGATTAGGTCTTAGCTATTAACACGGAGCATCTACTAGAACGGTTCTTTTTTTACATCCGTGGCTATAAATAACAACTTTTAAGCTTCTACTGATGATTTTCAATTGGCGTAAGGGGATATTACCTGAGGAATTCCCATGTTTCAATCTAAAGCGACATCAAGATTTCTTGTCAGCTCACATACATGTACTTTCAGATTTTCCTGTATGAAGTGGAGTTTTTGTTGGGTCTAAATGTCAGGTCTTCCTACTCCCCCTCCCCATTTTGTCTCCGCCGACGTTTATTTGTCTTCCATAAGTCTTGTCTATCCTAGTTTCATTTTATCTTGAGCGTCCAATGATGACGGTTAATTCGTGTTTATGCCTGAAATATTGGACGAGGTTTTCTCACAAAACAAATTTCTGTTTCTTATGTTATAGTTATCAGTTGCCCGTTTCAGTTTGTATTTAACGTATTCCTCCCAGATATAAACAGTGAATTCAATACTCAGTGAAAGGTCTATATGAAGAGAAAAAACAATAATGTAGAAAATCCAGTGTGCTTTTATTTATGTCAGTGCATATTGGTTCAGAGGTAATATTTTGAAGAAAGAAAAAAAAACGATGGGCAATAGTGTGCGATGTCAGGTAGTATGGATTAGTATACGCATATAGAAATTATGTGCAGCGACGAGTCATACTTCGGCACGCAACGTACATCGTGCTTCATATCATGTGATCACACGGAATATACCGGAAAATCCCGACGTGTCGGCCAATGTTTACATACATCGTCGCTGCGCAGAAGGCTATTCACAGCTGATCGAAGATTTGTGCAGTATTTTTCCTGGTTCTTGTGAAAGTCTACGTTTCTTTTGTTATCAACGGGACTCATAAAGGTTTGATAAACAATAATACACTAGTTTATGTGTTTACTATTGTTGGAAATGCCTGATTTTGATCGTTTTCTGTGCAATGTTTACGTTTTTATCATGGTTGAGTGCTTCTGACAGCTGGGCTACGTAGTTCACCTTGAAATGTACACAGCAGATCACGTGATGGCTTTGTTGCTTATATGTTCAGAAAACAGCAAGTAAATGTTTAAAAAATTCTATATAATCAAAACGAATACAGTAGATTTTGTATTTTGACATTGGGAGGGTGTTTTAGGCCATTCTTGGAATGTACAATTTGTCTAGGACTCCACGCAAATATATGTTGTCTAGCTCTGACTATCAGTGCGTGTGTATAAATAGGATAGTACATGTATGTTTATGCTGTACGCACAAAAGTTGCAGTTGACTACGACTACATTGTACGTGTCCTATTCAGTATTGATTGTATTATTACACCTGCTAACACGGAAGCTCTGATTCCTCGCCAACTTCATGTTAACCTATAGTCATATCATCATCGCAACTCGACCCAGACATTATGTACACTAGCGTAACATTATTATATTGATGTATTTGATCATGAAGTGATCGACATATGTGATCTTCCTGCTTGTTCATCCACTAAGTAACTTGGTTTAGTTTCGTCATGCATGCATTTAATTAGTATTAAATATCGTACGTACACAAGAGTTAACAATTAACCTTGGGTAAATTGGCTAATGTTAGGTGATTTTTATATGAAGAGTAATAACATAGCTGAAGGACTATCCTATGTAGGAATGATTTTATTAACGTTGTTATACAATGTGTCTGCGACGAGTCATGTCGATGAGACAGCACTATAAAAGTAGATTTAGGCCAGTCTTGTTGCAGAACTGTCTCGATATGACTTCAAAACATACACACAAAAAACTTGTGTTAAGTGCTTTACTGTGGTAGGGGGATTTGGGTGTTCAATTCACAGCAATCTAGTATTTAAATTAAAGCTGGTTGGAACTAATTTGTTCTCATGCACATTGTCCGTGTAGGAGTCGTCCATGCCAAAAAAAGGTTTAGTGCTTTTAAAGGGCTGTTGTTTTCTGTAAAGTTTATTCCATGTAAAACCATGTAAAAAGATTGAGGGTTGTGTATATGGCGTGTGAGAAGAGAAAAGCAGACGGTAGCATCGTTCCACGACTTCACCTTCTCCATATCCCGCATATTTGTTGTAAATGTGTATCTAGAATTCCCTTTCACGTTGCAGCCACGTACATTCCTCCTTGGTAATAAATGTAAATATATTGTCCATGCAAGTTAAAGTTGAATCCAAACATGTAAGCGACGCTTTTCTGTGGTTCCAGCAAATCTGTTCAAACACAGCAGGTAGAAGTAAATCCAAGAAAGGATTGTTTGTTGATTTCATTGGGATTTAACGTCCCTTTAACGCATGTCTAGTTGTCTATATGTCATATTTAGACATTGTATGCTTGTGACAGTGCGCACTTATTGCGACTTTATAGTGTGGTATCTCTGATATAGCACGCCGCAGACACATTGGCATATGATACTTCACTTGGTCATATTATCCTGATACCGAGCCAACAAGCCCTCCTCCTACCCATTATTGCTGAACACTTTGAAAGGAGTTAGAGGATAACCTAATATTAACGTCTAAGGTTTAACGCTGCTGGTAATCGATCCCGTGCCTACCGGATCACGAGCCGTTTGTTCTACCTCTGACCCACAGTGCCGGTCTAGTCCAACATAATGGAAGAACATGAGAGTGCTCTTATTTTGTGTATTTTTTTTCATGTTTGTAATTGTATAATGACTGCTACGAGGTCATTAAAATTTTTAATATTCAAACATAATCCATGCAATATCTTGGCTAGAATTTCAACCGTACTTATATAATTATTTGCCGGGTTTCTTGTTATATTACTGTAATTGTCCTACCTAGGCCACCAAATCCCAAACTACAGATATATTACGATTTACGGAAAGTCCATATTTCACTCGAACTTGTGCAAGTCTACGAATTTCTGTGATGTAAAATAGCGCGCATTCGTAGAAATGCACAAGTCTGGGTGCATTATGGACTGTCCAGAGCCCAACAACACATTTAATTGCGACCCAAACCCGGCTTACTTTCCCTTACCAGTTTCTAAATTTTCAAGGGCGATAAATGTTGACATAAGTACTCGGCCTCATGGTCAAATTACTCATATAGGATTCGTATGAGTAAGAAAGAAGGTGAAGTTAATGTTTATGGTGTGTTCCGGGAAAGCATACACATGTATGCAATGAGTTCAGTATGTGCATGTCTAGGACAAGCCGTTTGGATTATTACTCACGGCATTGCTTTTAATATGTAGATGTTTGCATTTATAATGTAGATATTTGCATTAAATTAAACAGATATCTGTATTTTTGTTGTTGCAAAATTAGAGATATCTGCATTTAAAATTGCGATAATTTATTTGAAATACAGACATCTGTATTTCAGTTGCAGATATTTGTATTTATTTGCAAACGTACATATCTGTATATATGTGCAGTTCAGATATCTTTAATTATGCAAGAAATACAGAAATAATTGTTAATGCATATACCTCTATTTCAAATACACATATCTATTATTAGAATAGAGGTATCTGTATTTAAAGTGCAGATATTTCTATTTATGCAAAAATACATCTAGAGATATTTGTGTTTGAAATAGAGATATCTATATTTCAATTACAGCAATCCGTTTTTGAAATGGAGATCTCTATTTTGTCATTGAATGAAGATATCTGTATTTAATGGGTAAATCCAAACAGCTTGCCCTCATTCCCTGCTTTATTTTTTTTTAAGGTGTGGTCTTTCCTACCACATCGGGATCTCTTAAACATCCCCATCCACATCCCCTACCCAAGGCTTTTTAGCTTTGATTTATCCAATTCTTGTCTTAATTCATTTTCTTTTGAGCACCAGTTGCTGACGGCTGTTTCGTGACTCGGTTTTGAATCAGGGACGAGGGTCTCTCAAACACAGAATTGGTTTCCCCTTATGCATGTAGATATCATATTTATTGGTGGTCCGTTTCAGTTTGGAGTTCAGATTTTTTTTACACAACATGAAGAAAAAATGAGGTTATCGGAATTATTAGATATGGCTATGGAACCGAGGAAAATACATTTAGAAATATGAATATATGTAATGTATTCCAGTTTAACTAACCCCATAATGTAGGCAGACAAAATAAATCCAGCACAACTTTAGCGTGTTACAATTCGTGCTTTCCTAACGGAGCGAGAAAGGTGATCTGTTATGAATAAGACAGAGACTCATTGACAAGAAGGTAATTTATCACCATAAATAATGTCCACACTTCAACGACTATAGGTGTGTTCATTTAATGTGAATGTTGATTGATAATAGCCACTCGTGGATCGGGCATTGTATATGCATTGAACATTTTATAAATAGAACTTAAAAAAATGTTATCGCATTCAAATGTGTATAGAATACTGATAGATCCTGGAACATAAACATATTCCCAAAAAGGTCAGGGAAACATGTTGCGTAGGTCAATCGCACACCAAACTAAAGCCATCGTTTAGTTCTTACGAAAACTAGATTTTGGGTAAATTAAAGCAGTAATATGTGCTGAAGACTGACCAATGGGAATTTAAACATTGCCAAGTTTTATCATGACCATACCTACCATAAACTTGACTATTCATGCACCAATGCTACCGTATGGGCGGCGAAAAGGCTAAAAAATACGTTAATACAAAACAGTCAACTTTGCAAAATCAACAGTCAACTTTGCAAAACAGACAACTTTGCAAAATAGTCAACTTTGCAAAAAAGTCAACTTTGCACAATCAACAGTCAACTTTGCAAAATCAACCGTCAACTTTGCAAAACAGACAACTTTGCAAAACAGTCAACTTTGCAGAATCAACTGTCAACTTTCCAAAACAGTCAACTTTGCAAAACAGTCAACTTTGCAAAACAGTCAACTTTGCAAAACAGTCAACTTTGCAAAACAGTCAACTTTGCAAAATTAAAAGTTAACTTTGCAATATCAACAGTCAACTTTGCAAAATCATCAGTTAACTTTGCAAAACAGTGAACTTTGCAAAACAGACAACTTTGCAAAACAGTCAACTTTGCTAAATTAACAGTCAAATTTGCAAAACAGTCAATTTTGCAAAACAGACAACTTTGCAAAACAGTCAATATTGCAAAATCAACAGTCAATTTTGCAAAACAGTCAACTTTGCAAACAGACAACTTTGCAAAATGAACAGTTTCAAAATCAACAGTCATTCGCCGAATTAACGCTAGATGGCGTGCAATTCTAATAACGGTGGGTAGAAAATTTGTAGCCTATATAAAAATGGCAATTGCAAGTAGCCTGCGTAGCTCAGTTGGTAGAGACCTTTGCCCGTTAGAGACTGTTCTGGAATATCGCGGGTTCGATTTCGCATGGCGCTATTCAAATTTTTTTCTTCTTTCAATGGTTTTTCTTCTTTTTTTATTATCACAATTTAGTCTTGACCTTAACTGTTTGTATATAATAGAATGAAACCTTTTGGCGAATTACATAGACAATCTGTTTTTAATTTTTTGAAGAGATTAAATAATTCTGAAAATGTTATATTGGTAATAATCTGTTGATTTTGAAACTGTTCATTTTGCAAAGTTGTCTGTTTTGCTAAGATGTCTGTTTTGCAAAGTTAACTGTTTTGCAAAGTTGTCTCTTTTGCAAAGTTGACTGTTAATTTTGCAAAGTTGACTGTTTTGCAAAGTTGACTGTTAGTTTTGCAAAGTTGTCTGTTTTGCCAAGTTAACTGTTTTGCAAAGTTGTCTGTTTTGCAAAGTTGACTGTTAATTTTGCAAAGTTGACTGTTTTGCAAAGTTGACTGTTAGTTTTGCAAAGTTGACTGTTTTGAAAAGTTGACTGTTTTGCAAAGTTGACTGTTAGTTTTGCAAAGTTGACTGTTGATATTGCAAAGTTGACTGTGTTGCAAAGTTGTCTGTTTTGCAAAGTTGACTGTTTTGCAAAGTTAACTGTTGATTTTGCAAAGTTGACTGTTGATATTGCAAAGTTGACTGTTGATATTGCATGGGTGATCGTTGTTTGCAGATGTGACCGTTGGTATTGAATTCGAGCCTGTTGGTTTTATTTTGAGCTGTTGATTTTGCAATGCACACTGTTCGTTTAAACAATGACTCCTGTTTGTTTTGTATATTTATATGTTTTAGAATATTGGTTGTTGATTTTGTATTAACGTAATTTTTACCCTTTTCGCCGCCGATAATCGTGGCTTGCGAAGATATAGAGAGTGTAGCTTGCGAAGATATAGAAAGTGTGGCTCGCGAAGATATAGAAAGTGTGGCTTGCTACGATACAGAAAGTGTGGCTTGCGAAGATATAGAAAGTGAGGCTTGCGAAGATATGGAAATCGTGGCTTGCAAAGATGTAGAAAGTGTGGAATGCGAATATATAGCTTGCAAAGATATAGACGTTTTGGCTTGCGAATATATAGACATCGCCGTGTGCGAAGATATAGAAATGGTGGCTTGCGAAGATATAGCAATGGTGGCTTGCTACGATACAGAAAGTGTGGCTTGCGAAGATATAGAAAGTGGGGCTTGCGAATATATAGACGTTTTGGCTTGCGAAGATATAGACGTTGTTGCTTGCGAATATATAGACATCGTGGCGTGCGAAGATATAGAAATTGTGGCTAGCGAAGATATAGAAATTGTGGCTTGCAAAGATATTGAAATTGTGTCTTACGAAGATATATAAATTATGGCTGGTAAAAATATAGAAAGTGTGGCTTGCAAGGCTATAGAAAGTGTGGCTTACGAAGATATAGAAATTGTGACTTGCGAAGATATAGAAATTATGGTTTGCGAAGATATAGGAATCGTGGCTTGCTAAGATATAGGAATCGTGGCTTGCTAAGATATAAAAATTGTGGCTTGCTAAGATATACAAAGTGTGGCTTGTGAAGATATAAAAATTGTGGCGTGCGAATATATAGAAAGTGTGGCTTGCAAGGCTATAGAAAGTAAGGCTTGCGAAGATATAGACATTGTGGCTTGCGATGATATAGACAATGTGGCTTACGAAGATATAGAAATTGTGGCTTGCGAAGATATAGAAATTGTGGCGTGCGAAGATATAGTTTGCGATGATATAGAAACTATGGCTTGCGAAGATATACAAAGTGTGGCTTGTGAAGATATAGAAAATGTTGCTTGCGAAGATATAGAAAGTGTGGCTTTCGAAGATCTAGAAATTTGACTTGCGAAGATATAGAAATTGTGGCTGGCGAAGATATAGAAATGTGACTTGCGAAGATATAGAAATTGTGGTTTGCGAAGATATAGAACGGGACTGAGAACAAAGTGATTTCCCACTCATGAACAAATGCAGATATGAATTTTATCTTCTAAACCTCTGTATATACATCACTACTGAAAATGAAATAAATATCTGTGTTTTATATCTTTAATTTTTACAAGGATTAATGCATCCCGAGAAATGTCAGACGTAATATAAGATCGTACAGACTATTAAAAGGAATCTTAGGGGAGTACGTATATACTCCTAAAGGGAATGGGAGGCTTTGTGTCGTCGCTTGATAATTAAGAATTATAATACTTAATTGTAAACTGCAGACGGTCGCAAGGAATTGAAGGATTTATGTCGGTGCTTGATCCATTTAGAACAATACAGCTTGCTTGTAAACTGAAGACTGTCGCAGCGGAAGTTCTGTGTCGGTGGATGATCCATATAGAAATGTAAGCCGAGAGACAAGAGTTGCACAGCAACCATGCTCAGTATAAAATGGATGCGTTCTATATTCTTTGTACTGATGTTCCTTGTGTTTGCTGCCTTCACCAAGCTTTACTACAGTCGAGCCATGCTAAAGAAATACATAGTCATCAACCCGGCACACACGGCGGTACAGGACGTTATAGAAGGTATGCAGTCACTGACGTGTGCAAGCACACTAACTAATCACACCATGTTCAGATGCATAAAGAATCTGCAACGCACTATGTACATTGACAAATCTTTTTCTCGTACGCACGCACGCACGCACATACATGCATGTATATGTAACTTAAAACCTTTCTTGGGCAAACTCTACATACAGTTACAGGTACGCACCCAACTGCACATGCACAAGTACGTAATTGTTCAAGGCTGTATGGTTGGCATGAGCACCCGCCAGATGCGGTAGGCAGCACGAAGCTAGGTTTCTCGATGCTTCATATTTCATGGAATTTAATAAATTCAATCTTGGTATTATTATAAGAAAATAAAGTGCGTTTAAATCGCAAAAGGTTTTTATAAAGTCTTTATGAAATTGTCACTGAAACGCTAAACAAGAGATACTTTTCAGAGTAACTCCGTATTAAAACCTATCAGCATTTCATTCATTTTCATTGGCATTTTTAACAGTAACATTTGCATTAATGACAGGAACATCTGCATAATATTTATTAGGCACAGGAACGTTTGCATGTTTATTAGGCACAGGAACGTTTGCATATTTATTAGGCACAGGAACGTTTGCATATTTATTAGGAACAGGAACGTTTGCATGTTTATTCATATTTATTTGACACAGGAACATTTGCATTAATGACAAGACATTTGCATGTTTATTAGGCACATGAACGTTTGCATGTTTATTAGAAACAGGATAGTTTGCGTGTTTATTCATATTTATTAGGCACAGGAACGTTTGCATGTTTATTCGTATTTATAAGGCACATGAACGTTTGCATATTTATTAGGCACAGGAACGTTCGCATATTTATTAGGCACAGGAACGTTCGCATGTTTATTAGGCACAGGAACGTTTGCATGTTTATTCGTATTTATAAGGCACATGAACGTTTGCATATTTATTAGGCACA
>JAUMGZ010170390.1:0-27068 GCA_032359645.1 Pododesmus macrochisma | reverse complement strand
ACCTCAACCATTATATGAGTAAAATACAAATATGAAACAACCATTAATGTGAAACAACCATTAATGTGAAACAACCACTGGTGAGAAACAACCATTGATGTGAAATAACCATTATGTGAGTCAACCTCTGATGAACCTCAACCATTATATGAGTAAAATACAAATATGAAACAACCATTAATGTGAAACAACCATTAATGTGAAACAACCACTGGTGAGAAACAACCATTGATGTGAAATAACCATTATGTGAGTCAACCTCTGATGAACCTCAACCATTATATGAGTAAAATACAAATATGAAACAACCATTAATGTGAAACAACCATTAATGTGAAACAACCATTAATGTGAGTCAACCACTGGTGAGAAACAACCATTGATGTGAAATAACCATTATGTGAGTCGACTATTGATGTATGTCAACCATTATATGAGTAAGATACTAATGTGAAACAACCATTGATGTGAAACAACCATTATGTGAGTCAACCACTGGTGAGAAACAACCATTTATGTGAAACAACCTTTATTTGAGTCAACCACTGGTGAGAAACAACCATTGATGTGAAACAACCATTGATGTTAGTCAACCACTGGTGAGAAACAACCAATAATGTGAGTCAAAATATTGATGTGAAACAACCAGTATGTGAAAGAACCATTATGTGAGTCAACCACTGGTGAGAAACAACCATTGAAGTTAAACAACCATTGATGTGAATCAGCCATTGATGTGAAACAACCATTGATGTGAGTCAACTATTGATGTGAAACAACCATTGATGTGAGTCAACCATTGGTGTGAAACAACCATTATGTGAAACAACCTTTGATGTGAGTCAACCATTTTATGAGTCAACCACTAATAAGAAACAACCATTAATGTGAGTCAACCACTGATAATTAAGAAACAACCATTGATGTGAGTCAACCACTGGTGTGAAGCAATTATTAATGCGAGTCAACCATTTTATTAGTCAACCACTAATAAGAAACAACCATTAATGTGAGTCAACCACTGATAAGAAACAACCATTAATGTGAGTCAACCACTGGTGTGAAACAATTATTAATGCGAGTCAACCACTGAAAGAAACAACCATTGATGTGAGTCAACCACTGGTGTGAAACAATTATTAATGCGAGTCAACCACTGATATGAGATACACTGTTTATGTGAGAAAACCAGTGAAGTGATCCAATCATTAATCTGAGGGACAGTCAATGAGGTGGGGCAACCAATTTATAAAGAAAACTATTAATGTTAGCCCTGAACATTGATGTAAGAAGTCCATTTATTGATTTAATAATTGACAAAGTACAACCATTAAAGTGAAATACCATGCATGTGTCAAACAACCATGAATGTGCTTTATAATTAACCATTGTAATGTGAGATAACCAATCTTAAGAATTATACCAATTGTGCTGTGAGATGACAATTAATGAGTGACAATCATTGATGAGTGACAACCATTGATGATGATTGACAACCATTGATGATGATTTACAACCATTGTTAAATGACAACCATTGATAAGTGACAACCATTCGTGAATGACAGCCATTGATTGGTGACAATAAGTGACAACCATTGATAAGTGACAACCATTGATGGGTGACAATAAGTGACAACCATTTGTAAGTGACAACCATTGATAAATGACAACCATTGATAAGTGACAACCATTGATGGGTGACAATAAGTGACAACCATTTATAAGTGACAACCATTGATAAGTGACAACCATTGATGAGTGACAACCATTGATGAGTGAAAAACATTGATGAATGACAATTTTTGAGTAATGACAACCATTGATGAGTGACAGCCATTGATGAGTGACAGCCAATGATGAGTGACAGCCATTGATGAGTGACAGCAATTGATGAGTGACAGCCATTGATGAGTGACAGCCATTGATGATTGACAGCGATTGATGATTGACAGCCATTGATGAGTGACAACCATTGATAAGTGACAACCATTGATGGATGACAATAAGTGACAACCATTTATAAGTGACAACCATTAATAAATGACAACCATTGAAGAGTGACAACCATTGATGAGTGACAACCATTGATGATTGACAGCCATTGATGAGTGACAACCATTGATGAGTGACAATCATTGATGATTGACAGCCATTGATGAGTGACAACCATTGATGATGATTGACAACCATTGATGAGTGACAAACATTGATGAGTGACAACCATTGATGAGTGACAACCATTGATGATTGACAGCCATTGATGAGTGACAACCATTGATAAGTGACAACCATTGATGAGTGACAACCATTGATGAGTGACAACCATTGATGAGTGACAACCATTGATGAGTGACAACCATTAATGCTTGACAGCCATTGATGAGTGACAACCATTGATGAGTGACAACCATTGATGAGTGACAACCATTGATGAGTGACAACCATTGATGATTGACAGCCATTGATGAGTGATAGCCATTGATGAGTGACAGCCATTGATGAGTGACAACCATTGATGAGTGACAACCATTGATGAATGACAACCATTAATGAGTGACAACAAGTGACAACCATTGATGAGTGACAACCATTGATGAGTGACAGCCATTGCTGAGTGACAACCATTGATGAGAGACAACCATTGATGAGTGACAGCCATTGATGAGTGACAACCATTGATGAGGGACAACCATTGATGAGGGACAACCATTGATGAGAGACAACCATTGAAGTGACAACCATTGAAGTGACTCAATATTCAATTGATGTGAGAAAACCATTGATATGAGTACCTTATATTATCAACATCGTTATCATCAATGTAGATGGCAGTATAAAACCAAACTGAGTCTATAATCATATCACTTAAATCCATAAAAACCCTTTAATCAACCAATTCTTGGTTCTATTACAGTATGAACATGTATGATCTCCTTTCATAGACACACACACAAAACTTGGTATAAACACTTAATGTATATTTCACAAATAACAAAATAGAAGGTGTTTATTTAAGTTTTTTTATTTCAGAAAAAAAGATGTCAAAAAGTTTAAAAAGTATTGTCACTTACCTTGTTAATTTTTGCAATACATAAGACTTACCTTTCCAACCTAAAGATTGGTATTCAGCAATTATTAAATAGAAAACAAGATGGTTTCATCCTTGTTAACTAAGGATTGTATTGGTCAATTGTTGAAGCCAATCATAACAAAGATATATTGTTTGTCTGAAGTTCATGGAGAAATTAACTAGAATTCTGGGTAATTCTATACCTCATCGTTCTTGATATATGGTTCATTAACTTAATAGAGGAACTTAAACTTTAAAATGTAAGATCTTATTTTTGGAAGTGCCAATAATGAATTATTCAGTTCAACATTTTAAATGTCATTAGTGTTGAAGGTCAAAATTCTGAAGTTCATTATGGTGTCTAAGCAATCACAGTCCATTTTGAAAGTTTTCTAATTTTACTATCCCTCTTGTTTGAATAGGACCGCCTCTCAGCATCTGCATACATATATCTGGTTACATCCTTCCTGTTAAAGACAAAAAGAAGAAGTATAAAAATTAAATCTTTTAGACAAAAAATTGTTCTGTTTATTATTGTTCTACTTTTAAAGTGTAAATGAAATGTACATTTCAATTGCAAGTTAATATAAACATATGTTCTTTGTAAAATCCCAAACTCGTTAGAATATTTACTATCATGAAATTTTGTCACAGTAATTTATATTTACCAGCAGGATGTGTTAGTACAACAAAATAATGAACTTTTAAGTATCCTGTGAGCATTTAATTTGTATAATATAATGTATTTGAACTAATATAAATTGAACTAAATATATTACAAAATAAAAACACTGTTTTAATTAAGTACATCCATAACTCATAAAGATATGATTATTTTCTCAAAATCTTTCAAGTCATTTATGTATACATAATGAATAATCTTATAAAAAATGTCTTTTACAATATAAGAATATTAGCATTATGGTGTAAATTAACAAACAGAGGCATATAAATACCTTAAAAAATCATTTGCATAAAAATATCAGTTCAACAAGTTACAAATGGATTAATTGCTTATAAAAATACAAAATGAGTGTTTTCTGTTCACTTATAGAACATACAAGACATTACATTGCTATTGAGAATCAAACACAACGTAAGGAAAAGAAAAATCTTAAAACTAGAAAAAAATGTTTCTTTTGACAAAAAATTCCTGTTTGAACTTGAATAACATTTAAAGTATTCTTACGTCATTTCTACCTGAGAAATGCATGCATTATGTAATAAATTTTATCTGAGTTGAAAATATCACATTCAAAAATCAAATTCTTTAGAATGAACATAAAAATGCACCGAACAATTCACATGAAAGAGGAGATGAGGGGAGATAACTCACCAAATTATCTGTTTTTCTTTACATGTTAACTACTGGTTTACAAACACATGGGGTCATATAAAACTGCTAGGTCAAGGTACACCATTATTTCTATGGCATTTAAAGATCACATTCCATTCTAAAACAGCCGAAGTCATGCAACTCTCAACACGCACTAACAACAAAATACAGGCCTATATTGTTACCTTGGCAAGAAGTAACACAGATCTTCCCTTTTTAAAAACACTATACACAATCACTGTAACTTGTGTTTGATGTGAGAGTTTTAAATAACATTGTAGCTAAGGACAAAGTCTAATTTACTCCCAGTATGTTAAACATTGTTGTGTGGGTGGATTTGTTGAAAAAGTGTCAATTTTTACATTCTAAAATGGTTTAAGATCATACTAAAATCAAGGGCTATATATTTAAAAATGACATAGAGTCTAAATAAAAAGTCAAATGTAGCTATGATTGTCTAACGTTTTTGCATTAAAAGAAGAAAGAGGCTTACAATATTTCATGCTGTTTTCAAACTTAACTATTTTTTCTAAAATTTCAAGAAGAAAAAAAAGAAGCTTATGCTTTCTATGCAGTTTTTCAAATATAAAAAATACTATAGAATATTTAAAGTTAAATCAAATTTGTAATCTTTAATTATTTTCATGAATCAATTTTGATTAGAACTAGACTGGAATAACTTGTGATTTAGTATACAAATTTATTCACAAGGTTAAAACAAAAATACAAATTTTGAAAGCTGACACAACACACATTAATGATATGGACATATTTTACTATAAATTATATATGACACGCTATATATTGACTAAATATGATACTATCTTCATGACAATTTTAATACAAAAAATCCATGTACCAGGAAGCTTGATCATATCAATAGCATATACAACAAGGCTTTTATAGAGCATCATATGTAACATAATCATCCGTCCCATAGTGTGTGGAGAGTATAACAGCCATTGTTGAAATTTACCGCCATATGGAACCAGAGGGACTGAATGAATATTTAAGTGTCATATTATAACCGTCATTCAATTCAAGTCTCCACTGATCCCACAGGTACAAAAGACACATGAACAGCAATGTGGTCTGGTGTATGTTCAATCAGCACACAAAAGCTTCAACGTGCCCCTGGCGGTCTTCGCTCTGGAACTCTCAGGTGAATCGGATTCTATCTACGAAAATCTTGATCGATATCATTACGGAGGCACAATATTAGCACAACAATTTGTATTGCAAACCTGAAAATGATTTTGTGTTAATTGACCAGGAAATTAAACATTGCCCCTGGCGATAGAAGATGAAATGAATGAGCAAGTTATTTCTATGGTTTTTGCAATGATCAGTTATAGTCTGTTTAAACTTGAGTGAAATTGACATTAAAGATTAACAGAAACACACGCTTGAAACATACACCACTACAATGTATGTTTGCCTATTGTCTTAATGGTTATGCAATTGCCATGGCAACCAACAACAAACATGGCGACATAAAAACAATACTGCTATAGATATATACATTAAATATGCACATTATAATACTTATTGATTAGTTCTAAACCCTCATATGAACTGAAATCTGCAACAAACAAATGCAGAGAAAGGATCCAGTACATTTAAAATTCATCTGAACATTATAGTTAATGTAACATATTGATGAGATCCATTAGTTAGTTATTGTAACATATTATTGATGAGATCCATTATAGTAAACTTTTATAAGTTTAGTAGCATTTAATTTATTCAAGCTTTGTAGGTCAGTTAATTCACAAAGATATCACATTTAATTGTTTAGTAAATATTTATTTTCAAAAGATCTTCAATATTTTAAAACTATGGCATTTTTTAAGACTGTTTTTTTTCAATGTTTTTATTATTCACACAGATTTATAATATTTGTTTTAATCTAAGAAGCTTATCTTAAATAAGTGAACTTATCAATGAAATTATAAAACTTATAAATTATCCTACAAAATAGCTTCTTGAAATAATATCTTCCATAAAACATGATTAGAAAAGATTTGGAAATTTTTAGAAAATCCTTTCACAGTTTTCAGAAAAGTAGGCATTTTAAGGAGCTATTCCTAAGTGATATTTGAACATGGTATATTCTATTTACCAAGGAGTGGAATTTTATCTGTATCTGAAACACTTGACAACAATGTTACGATTAGAGGATAAGCATGTTACCTGGTTCAAGTAAACACGGGGCAAGAACCAGAGACAGCATGGTGACATACTCAATAGCTTTACACACACACAAACATAGATAAAAGGCTCTCAACATTTTACAATGTGATCACAAGTTGCTGGATAAATTGAAAGTTCTCTTTAAACTGGTTGGGGCAATGCAAGTTAATATGCAGATAACAGCCAGACCCTTGAGCTCAAATCTTATAGACATATGAACTGATTATAAAAGAATTTTTGCAATCTCCAGATATAAAACTATAGTGGTTGAGATAAACTCTATGATTTTGTCCGATTACCTAAGTATCTTAATTCCAAGAAGTTGTAGGCCAGACAGCATGGGATGTTTGTTAAAAGTCCACAATGAACATTCTATTTCATAAGTATATCATTTATCATCAACTGTAACACCATTTAATGTGGAATCAATATTGGGTTTAACTTTTGGAATTTATGGTGTTTTATAACATTGAAACCACAGCATGATTTATTCTAGATTTGAGCTCCACCGAGTCCTGGGGGTCAAAATGTATGTATAATGGACAGGAGAGGTTAGTAGAATTAACTACATCACCCAGCTGTACAATGAATCTATCATACATAGTTTCTGAAAATAATTTTCTTAATAATGATTTAACTATGATAAAATGATGTATTGCAATATCCTTTAATATATACCTAGCTATATAGGGAAGATATAAAAAAAATCTTAAATGTTCAAAAATGGCCTAATAAGTTATCTCCCTTTTGGATACTGGTTACCTCCCTTTAGTATAGTGGATTGCAGTCCTGACAGAGAAGTGAGCAAAGGGAGAGAACTAAAACTTTCATTCAGGTAGTTTGATTTATTCCAAAATTCTTAAACTATCTTTCAAAGAGTATCAAGGTCAAGCTTGAGGATTGTATTATTTTCTCATTAGATTTTACTTTAGATTCTTAGAGAAGAAATTCCATTTAAAACATTGATAAAAATATTGCAAAATATATTATATTGATTTTATTTTACGCACTGTTCAAAATTAAGAATCAAAGCATGACTTGGACGTATAATTTTGTCTTAGATTCGATTAAGTTCTCATGTCCAACTCAGGACTTACTTAGCATTCAGGATCAAAAGAGAGTTCAAATGAAATCTACCTTTAAAGTTAACCGAATATGACCTTCTCAGAGTTTGGAATCAATTGATAAGGTAAAATTGGGAAACAAAAATTTCTCATAAATAATAGACATACTTGTCAGGATGATTCATGAGTAAATTTTCCTGTGAACAGTCTATAGAATGTCAAAGACCTCAAACACTTCATTATTTATAGTTCTTTATTGCTGAGGAATAGAAATAAAACAAACTGTGTTTGTTGAGTACCCATTCTTTATCCCACTTACGCTGTTAATGACATTGTTGCATGTTGTAAGCGATCTATAAACAGGCTGATGTGACAATCGTGACGGTGATCGCTTGCTCAGGGAAGTACAGAATGGTACGAGGGGAGTATGAAATTTACAATAACTATTGTACGACCACCTTTTATTTGTTCAAATTATATAAATCAATGAGTGATATCTGGAAATTAATTTCAATATTTCTTTTGATGTTAATTTTGACAGACTTGATACACAAAAAGGTATCGTGTTTCAATATCATTATAAAAGGTTCTTTGTTGCTTTATTGATTATTTTATTGTTCATATACAATTAAACAATTTTACCTCAAAATACTTCCTCAATTCAAATAAATCATCTAAACCTCATTTTTCATATTTTCTTGCAGGATTATTTTCATACTTGTGGTGTGTGTAATGATACATGGTGAAAATGTGTCCTGTTTTAATCAACCATTAAGTATTTGTTCTTTCTTTCATTTTTTACTGAGGCTTCTGGATTCTCCAGTCATTTTCCTGCTGTTCTTTTATATATCTTTGGATTAAAATGTCCTTGCATCCTCATAAATTCCTAAGCAGTTCTCAAGGGTTCAATTTCTACTCTTTAAGAATTGTTAGGTGTGGATTAATTTGCATTTTAAACCTAAACAAGCCAATGTTAAACACCCATAAACTTTTATGGTTTTTCGTTAGGAATTAGAATTTACATAAACATTTGCAGTTATAAGCCTAAATGTAACTGTTCACCAGATCAACAGTATGTTTTAAAAGGAAATAAATTCTTATTTTAAACTTCAAAACTAGAGGTAAAACTGATGAATATCTCATTTATAAAACATTTAGCATATTATTGAACGCATCTTAACAATTAAGACAGTTTTTATGTGTACTTGAATATATGTATAGTGTGGAGTGACCTTTAGTAAATGAAAGATAGACAGATTAGCCCATCTAATTTAGCATGCATAGTTTTATAAGTTTTTCCCCAGGGCATTATATTCTTTGATCAAGCAGTCAAATGTAATGTAGCCCATACTTTGATAGATGGGTATAATAAGAAATCTAGACAGTTAACTTACTGATTAGTATGTCTACATAGTTCAAATTTCTTAGCAGTAAAACCTGGCCCTTAATTAAAGTTGTCATCGTCTTAGAAAGATTTTATAAGCTTGCATATTATTCTTTATGTGTAATTTTGAAAATTTGACTTCTTTGGATCTGAACAATATTAATACTATGGTTTTTTAAGAATGCTTTTGTTTCAGAATGATTCGAATAAATATATTGTATTTTTTTTTTAAATGAACTAATATAGAATGATTTTCTATCTCACATTGAATCAACTTAAATAATAATAATGATTCATTTCATACAAAGAGTTATGTCCCTTGAAAGTTATAACAAACAACATTTTTAATAAAGACTTTAAAAGTATTTAGATTTTAGTCCCTGATTGTAAAGAGTAATAATGAGCTTGTAAATTTAATTCTCTAACAAAAAATATAACTTCACGAAAGTAATTTGATTTTGATTCCTTTTTACTCAATTTTCATTTGAAGGATTCAAGGATTACTTAATCTTATATATAAAGTGTTACTCATCAACTATTGTCTTGACATATGATCAATTGATACTGAAAGAAATTATCATAAATTTACCCACGCGTGCATCGATCTCTTAACACTTTATCATGAGATAATCTCAAATTATACATGACTTCATTGCATAATAAATCAATAAGTCATTTTCATGCCTAAATTTAGATATAATTGATACCATTATAACTGTAGTAATCAAACTAAACCGACCTTGTGCAAACTTTCCATTTGCAGGGTATTATTTCTATGAAGATCAGGCGACACTATTACACATAAAACAGCATTCAAAATTATACCTTTATATAAGAGTAGCCTCTATTTCTAGTACAGATATTTATTTGCAATTCTTGATTAAATTAAAAGTTTACTGAAGAGTTAAACTATATGTGTATTTGAAATATTTGTTTGATATTAAATCATATAAGTGACTTTTTGGTGTATGAATTCAAAAAAACTTCCTAAACTTGTGTTTACTAAATACATTATCATTATATTCATTGTCTAACACGGACAAAAAGTAAACTAAGTTTATAAGCTTACTATATATCTGTTCTGTAATAATTCTACCAATTACATGTGTAAATAAAAATCCTCATAATATTCATAAGAAAAACAAAAATGCAGACCTGGTGGTTAAATTCGGTGCTTTCTTCTCAAAAAAAGTGGAGATCAAAGAATTCTATAATAATTTGTTTATACGAACATAAAGGAAATATAGGTGTTATATGGGACAGGTAGGTATAAAAAGACTATAAATACACAATCAGGTGGCTTTATCTGTCACAGGAAGGTTGACTGACCGATCAACAGTGAAGTCCAGCGTGACGGACTCTGACCATCAATTCCTGTCAACAGTGAGTGTGAACAAATCCTAGTGTTATGTGAACAAGTGTTTGTTATTGTATTATAATCAAAGCACGGGAGTGCAATTTTCAGTAATCGACCAAGACAATAAATAACCAAAAATGTAATCATATTGGCATGATTTGTTGAAATATATTTCCATTGCAAAACAACCACTTAACACCATGTAAGTGCCTTTTGCATTACAATTTAATAGATTATATATTATCGACTGGTTTTAGGCCCAATTTGATGCTTGCGTCAATATAAAGTTTCTTGTATTCCTTATTAATACTTGATGGTCCTTCCTAAATTGCAAAATCCATCAATGACTCAAATATCATCAAAGTTTTAACACTTTTAAAGATATCTTGCAATTTTTTAATATCAAGTCAACAAGGCAGCCATGCACTAAAGGCTGCTATGAAAATTGATATTATCGTAAGAATAAAACAGGCTTTTGAAATTTACTGCTTAAATAAACCCATTGAATTGAATTGACCTTAGTCATCTTAAGCTATTTCCCTCACTTTTTTTAACTTTCAGTTTTAGATTTTTACAACATTCATTTGTAAAGTAATATTGGAAAGAGCTGATGAACACTTTGATTACTTCCAACTTGGTTAATGAATTCAATATCTATTGGAAAGTGAAAGATATTGATGGAACTGGCTTTCAATCTCATGTTGTGCCGGCTAACTTAATAATACTGCCAGGCAAAGACGTATCTCTAATAATCTAGACTTGCCAAGTTAAAAATTTACTTATTTCATTTGTTCATATGAAGACTTTGAAAAAATCAAACTTAATGTCCTGAGGTAATAGAAAAAATGAAACCCCAAACTTCATAGAAAAAGTGATCATAACTGCAAGCACTTTTACATTTTCTTTGTCAATTAAAAATGAATCAATAGCGACACAAAAAATGAAATCTCTTTAATATTTTAAATGTCTAAGTGTCATTTCTATTTCATTTGTATTTTCAAATGATTTATTCAAGTTTTGATCAACACTGCCATATGCATGACGTAAATGCTGACTTCTATTGAAGTTGAGATTTTATGACAAGTATTATAGTTCACAGGATCTAGACTGATTTCATCAATGGTATGTCTAATGATGATTTAGCTAAAATCAAGTTTAATTTAAAGCTCATAAATAATTTATTATTTCATAGATCTCTCTAGACATGCCAGACTTTTATTCATCAGTTGCCTTTAATATAAAGCAAGAGGTTTCATTTTAATTACGAGACTTAATTCATCAATGTGTGGAGTGCTCGAACCTGCCAACACAATGACTGCACAATAATAACTCAACTATCCCGCAGGAAGTTCCTAGTTCAGCGGTGTGCAGAGTGCAACATACAAGTTCATAAAACATTTCTACAGCAAAAAAAGAAATAAAAAACATGATTAGTTAATACATTTTTCAATTCACACAAATGGGTTACAGAGTACAAGATACAAATTTAAAAAACATTCCTGCAGCAAAAAAATACAAGAACATGATTGGTTAATATACTTTTACTTTCAAACAAATGGGTTAGAGAGTACATGAGAGAACTTAATGTGTAACGTCTGCAAAAAAAGATAATTTCATTGATTAGTTAATGCATTCAAACACATCATAATGGACATGCAGTTATATAGGAGTTCCATATTAATCCGAGATCTTGGAGATTAAGAATGACGTGAAGTAAAATCTTGTTGAAATCGCAAACTCCCAAGACATCTTTACCTGACAGTATTAGAAGATGTAAATACACATCTAATGCTGTTAGGTAAGATGCCTTTAGAAGTCGCCATGGAAATAAGTGCCTTAGTAACATTAGTTGTCATGGAAGCAAATGCCTTACAACACAAATCGTCATGGAAACAGTGAAGGGCCCATGAAACTAACTTCCTTGTGTGGCTGTTTTAATATTTGTCCAAATCGTCCAATTTCCAATGCATCTTCAAGTATCCACTTTTTACCTGTAAGTTCTTACATGTTACATAATGACAAAGTTGTATAAACTTTCACTAAGTACTTTTTTTAAATGTATAAATACTTAAATATGACTCTTGTTCCTTAAACCTAAGTGCATGCATTTTCATACAACTCAAGAATAGTAACTGAAAAAAGTTACAAAATAAATACACTGTTGCTAACAAATCTTGAAAAAATCATTAAAAGCTTCTTTTCACTTTTTTTTTTTTTTTTTTTCAATATCTCATAAAAAACCCATAAAGAGTCAGAATCATAGATGGAAAAAAGCATGGCTCCATTAAGAATTTCTAGTAAAAAATCTTGATATTTTTAAAATAAGCTAAGTGATGCTAATAAATCAAGCACAACAAACAACTTTTTCAGGCATGAACTATTTTCTCATGATAAGACTTTTTAATGTGGATACGCTCTATCCTTATAGAATAAATACGAAAAATGATGGCTACATTTACTCCCAGAGCCTACAGATGATACTATACTGAAAACAGATTTACAAAACTGACTGAACATCCGGTTTGGTGGTGATCAATTTGTTTGTAAACTAGAACATGCTGAAAAGAGAAAAACACCACTTAAACTTGGCGGCAATCCTATTTGACAAACCATATGCAAATTATTTATCTTTTAAACCCTTTATATGTAGTTCATTACATGTGTATTGTTGACTTGTGACCATTCTCTTTATGCCTACATGGTCAGAGTACATGTACATATTTTTAAAAACTTCTTTTAATTTAAAGTGTACACACCTTTGTCCATACAGGTAAACAATGAAAAACCGACTTAATCCATAATTTGACCCTAAAAGTCACATTTAGACTGTTCAAAACAATGAATCGCACCATCTATTATCAAAGTCCAGGGATGAATGAGTAAATATCATAACTGCACATCTATAAAATATATCAAGGCTGTTATGAAATGTTTTGTCTTCTCTCAGTTTTTAACATCAATAAATCAACAGCTCAGATTTTGTTCACATGCACAAGAAACATAAACAACAGCTTGTTCAGACTACAAGTAATTTACTTATAGTTCAGACAACATCTTGAACAAAGAAACGAACCATGTTAAACTTAACTTACAAACCACCGCTGGTCCCAGACAGCTCTAACATTAATGAAATGTCCCACAAACATTTTACACATAGCCCAGTTAAGAGATGTGACAGAGTTCTACGCTCTAAACCAGGTCATTGTCACCACCACGTGTAGCAGTGATTGGCCATTAAATATGGGTGCAATTCAGGTCATGAAAGCCGACTGACAAAGCTCAATGGTTTAACATGGATTAAAGGCAATATGTAGCAACAAAGAAACAGGATTTACCTCTCAAAATGACCCTTCCTTGTTTATCTAAAGTGATTGACGCTCCCTTATATAAATCTAAGCACATTCTTTATCACACATCTCACATATATCTACACTAAAAACTTTGTATGTGTATAAATGTTTAAGTGTGTATTTTTATGTACAACTGAGTTTAAAACTTCCTGGTATATTTTAAGGTCTCATTGCCATGCCCACAAATACATATGAACAATTAATATTGTTCAGTGAGACTATTTTATTTTCTACACATCTAACGTTTACCAATGAAAACACTTTCCAACAATCGCCAAGTTATATGACTTTTTAAAACATAACTACGTCTGTGATGTCCTTTTACGATGTACCTTTACAAAAATCAATAGATCTAAACCTGAAGCAATAACGAAATGTCAAGACCCTCCATCGACATGCATACAGCAAGCAGCTAGGCTGATCAATCAAAACTTCTTATCATCACTCAAGCCAAACAGACAGAGTTGACGAAAGTTCAAGCCATGAAAACAAAGATTGACCTCAATGGAGGGATTAAACAGACATTTGCATGCTGACTATGAACAATGGTTCAACATGTTCAATGAGCATGGATTAGGGCTGACTAACTTGAAGAACAAGCCATATAGCAAAGCTCTTCATGAAATACCAAATCTCATTCATATGGCTTCAGAGATGGATAGCTAAAGTACATTTGCAAATGACCACTCTCTTTCTTGTTTATGTTCATTAACATATGAACAGAATATTTGCCATAGATAGCATAGAAAAGTAGCACACACCTCACACAGGAATTGTGTGCATGACTGATTCGACAAAGAACTGGTGTGATGTTCATGTAGTTGAATGCTATTTCAGGACATGAGGTTCATTGATGAACTACATAAACACTTTCATGCATACCAACGATTAACTTGGTATTATCAAACTTGATTAGAAAGCAAACCAAAACGTTGAAAGGCTCCTTTTAGTGAATTAAAAAAGTATACACACACTACCATATTTTCTCAACAGAATTCAAGTCTTCATCACTAAGACAGAAACCAACAACAGAGTACATGTACTGCATGATGATGATGAACATTGATCCAATAATCATAATTCAACTGAGAGCTGCATTTCAAAAACAACTCCTCATTGAGATCCAGAATGATCTATTCTAATATTATACAGTACATTGTCAATATAAAAAGTAGAACAGATTCTTCTATGGATCCAATATGTAACATCTCAAATCACAAAATTTTGAGTCATGGCCTTGACCTTTGACCTTCATCAGTTGCTGCTTTATGTCATGATTAATAACTGTATAACAATTTTCAACTCTAATGAAGTGCTTTGTGGCTTTGACCTTGACTTTGGAAATGTAGCATCCGTTACCCCGAGGTTAGCTCCCTTTTAGGCAAAAAATTAAATTGTTTAAAGTTTGGTAATATCCCATGGGCACTCATTATCTAAGAAAATATAAATGTTTGAAAACCATGGCCCATCTGTATAAATGTGATAAAACTGGAAACACCTGGAGGAACTGGGTAACCTTGACCTTTCTCATTTTAATGCATATTAAAATTAAGAAACCAATGGAACATGTCATAGAAAAAGACATTGCTGAATCTAAATTCAAGTGGTATAAATAATTGTCCTTGAATCCAGTGTAACCTTGGAACTGAAATGACAATTAACAACTATCGGTACTCTTAAGTTCATGAACTCACATAATGCATGATGTAAAGGAAACACCCAGTCCTACACCTACAAATTATACCTTTTATATGCAGCAATATAAACCGCAGTATACATATCTGGGTATTGCCAGCTATAGCTATCAGGAGTGGCAAAACAAACACCCTTTACAAAAACACTGACCATCAAGTGTTAAATTTACATACCTTCAAACTTGAAATCATTTCAATTAAACTCACACAAATCTCAGAATAAAACATAATGTGTTAGCTTGCCGAACATAACATGTGAAATCTGTCATCTGTGAAACAGCTTAGGTTCAACACTCGGTCAGGTGTTCAAATTGATCAAGAAAGTAAAATATTTAATTATATTTTTGAAGAAAGAAAAATATTGTGTGAATTCACATTATTTAGCTTTGTTGGTTTGAATTGAAGTATGAAAACTTAAATGCCAAATAACTCCCCATGAGGTAGTCCTACTCCCTCCTGATCAAAGTTTAGTTTTATGGTACTGTTAATGTAAGTTTTGAAAAAAGTCTTTGTTTCATTATGAAAAAACATGTACACAGAACTATTGCAAGATTTCTTTCTTTTCTTTTACATGTGGCTTAACAAAGGTTATAATTGATATCTGCATACTTAAATAGCTAAACATATGATAATGATATGATAAACACATGTATATATGCAGAGAAAATAATCGAATATAGCTAGAGTAGTCAATGTTGATCCAACAAAACATTTAATTCCTTGTCTTAAAATGGTCAAAAGATAATACACCACATTTTAATATTTTTGAATTAAAATCTTAATAACAAAATTATTTAGCCATGAACTCACTTGCATGGTATAACGTTTTTTTGTAAATAGATAAAGTTGAAATTTAAGCAAACCGTTAAAAAAATATTGTAAGTAAAATTTAAACTCACCATACAACTTATCCCTAACAAAGACAACATCTCCAATCGCTGTTCCCTTTTTTCATAACACATAAACTTGAGTTCCATTGAGTCTTGATCGTATTTATTCACATTGAATGAATTTAACTAAACGTACACCACAAACAATGTCCAGCACACAATGAAACAATAATGAGTCAATTTTACACTCCACGCTTACAACATCCAATCATATATCACAACTGTGTACAAATCAGAATTTAAAAGTTTTGTCAACGTGTACAACTCTGATGGAGAGTCTGAACAATATATTAATAAATTTTGCCCCAAGAATATTCCCGCCACAACGGATCGACCCCAAGCCAAACGCATTCCTGGTGAGGTTCAGTCACTTATCAGATCCCCTCGTAGGCAGTAATAAAAATCAAACCACTCGTTCACCATGAAAGCCTTATCTTACTCTAACCTCCGGCAAAGCAATCGATGTGAAACACGTATGCAAATTTACCGTGACATGAATATACACAATAAAATGACGACAAAGCTTGAAAACGATCCGTCAACATGACTGGCTTTGTGTGCTAGATAGACACACCCAGAGTTAAAAACCACATGTTTAGTGCATATGACTGGATCGTGATATACCCGAAATATTTTAAAAAGGAAAAAACCACAAGGCATTTATATACACATGAAGTAAAAATTGAAAAAAGTCAAGGATATATTAAACAAGATAAAAGTGAAACATATATAATTACATATGTATCACAACGTCATGACTACAAGAAAGAAAATGTAAAGCTCTATATCAGCCCCTTAAAGTAAAATACTTCAAATGAAATGTACCCTGAGGTTTTAAATCTTGCCAGCACATTAAACCCTAAACAATTAAGATGGCCCTTACATACAAGAACAAATGCATTATACATTATACACTCAACAAAGGCCTCTTGAAAATAGTTGTATAGTTTAAAAGTCTTAACATTAGAATAGCCCCTTCAGATTATCACAAATATCAAGGGTCTCACAAGCAGTTGGTGACACTTAAGTTTTAACAATGAGGTATATTTGTTCGGGATTTCCAACATTTAAGTTATAGAAGTAGATCTATGTATAAATGATAAAATCCCTCGAAATGGTATGAAATTAACTTGTGCATGTATGTGCAAGGAAACCTGGTCAAAAGATTGAAGCCCAGCTCAAACACATGCAACTACCAGTATCATCAACAGACTCTATATTTATATAATTTAAATTACTCCAGCCAATATTTCCCCCTAATAAGTCCTTGTCAGGATAAAGAATCTTCCTGGGAAGGATTTACCTCTCATATATCATATAAAAAAATCCAAATACGAAAATTGTAGACTTTCTCAATAAGATCGTTTTTTGACGTTCAATCCACCAATTAAGGTAAAAACGCAGTGGTGATCAACAGACTTTGGCTAGCAAAGATGGGTTCGACTTAGTTCAGGAAAGATGAAAATTTAACCCTAGAGAAAAAACATGTTGTTAATTAACTGAAATCATAGGAACTGTACAAGCAGCTACAGAATTTGTCAGAGCTAGACTTATTAGAGCAAAGTCTCCACTTGATTTGCCACATGTACATAAAATACAGTCATTTTTATAAATATACACAATGGCACACACACAGATATAATAATCAATGCATAGTTATCTAACTCCTCATTATATTGTAGATGGAGATCATGAACACAAACACATTTCGGTTTTACCCAAATATCTTCCTACACGATAATATCCTTACTACTTCAACCATAAAGCTAACAAAAAAAATCCATAAAAGGTGAGGCCTTTCAAAATCACCTTATTTTTTAAAAATAGTACATTAAGATCCACAAGACTACCGGGTACACATCACTTGACAAATACAACTGAATGGATTGATCCTTAAGCAAAAGACAACCGTCTTCCAGAGTGATCTAACAATCTACTTTAAGCCAATCAAATGTTTAAATTCACTAATGGTACCTTTCTACTGAATAATATTTGGACCGGTATGTCAACATATCTATGTGCACTTCCTTGTTCAACGTGATCGATGAGCTTTACTATCATTGCTTCTAAAACAAACAATAAGGTTATCACTACGAAATTTTAAAATAAAAATTAAGGTTATCAACCCAAATATAACCTTCAACATACCAAATCTGTTGATCTCTTTCAACTCTTTGTTTCTATATCACAAGTTCAACTAAATAACTTCACTCATAGTTTAAACAAACACACTTACGTTATCCATAAATAAAGTATTAAGTAAACATAACAACAAGGTAAATGAAGTGACATAGGTATTACCTTGTACAGGTAAGAAAGCGCTAACAACACACACGCTACATGTGTCATCTCCATCTTGTGATAACATTATATAACAACCAAACATACGATCATCATCGTATTTCTACGCTAATGGCTTTATTTAGAACACAGCTGGATGGCACTTGGAGCAAACCATCACATTTTATGACTAATTGCAAAATCAATATATCATTGCCGCTTTCCAAAGTATTTTAACTTGTGTACAGTCATAGACACAGCTCATAAATTCACCTGTAATTGTTTGTAAACTACTACAAAAAAATGTGCAAGGAGTAAAAATAGATTTAGCTCAATTTAAAAAACATTTCCTTGAGCAACAGAGCACAAAGTTGATATTGAAGTAACACAAGATTCACATTAGTTAACAAGTGTCCTATTCAAATTGTGTTGTGGTTTCAATGCTGCACGATTTTTTAGGATAAAGAACTGTCTAAATATAGGAGAAAAGCAAAAATAAGACATGACAAAAGCTTGATTAAAAATATCTGCACATAAAAAACTCTTGAACTCAAAGAAAAAAAAAACCTGGCTAAAGTTCGAACAAGATATAGTCTGCAATCAATGAAAGTTAGCTTTATTTTTAGTAAAGAAGTATATTTAACAGAGATTAGGTTATCTCCCTTTATGATATCTAAAAAGACCAATTCACCAGACAAAGTGATTAAAAAAGAATTTAGTCCTTATTATCTCCCTTTTGAATTTAAGTCAATAAAAATGACTTGCAAAAAACCAACATAACGACAGTAACATAAAAGATTTGACTGTCCTGTTATCAAGGATAGTTATCATACAGATGCTAAGTAAAGTCACAATATTTCTAACGAATGTTTGCAAAATCAATAATGATATCAATCTAAAACACATGTCACCAACACAAATGCAAGCGATACAATTAAAACTTTAAAGTTTTAAGTTGTATATGGTGAGAGATATAGATAAACTGCAAAGATAATGTGCAGCTGTGGTCCAGACATGCTATTTATGATGTATACATATCAGCAGATCCTAAAATATAGCTGTTTGATCAGAAACAGGAATCTTATTTTATATAGGTATCATGATATCTAGGTACAAAAATGAACATTCAAAAAAAAAAACTCTCATTCAACGGAATTTTTTTTTAAAAACAGGAATCATTCATATATATTTAACAATACAAATTTACATCAATTTAACATAATTTTAACTGTTTTTCTTTTCTTTTTTCATATTCCATAATTTCACATCGTAAATTATAAAATATTTATGATTGTGTATTTTTTTCAAATTACAAATCAGGAAATTATGTAAGTCTATTTGAAAATATAATTTGCATCAACGAGCTGTTTCTTCTTTTCCTTTCATTATTTTAAAAGTTCTTCATTTACAAGACAATATTTAGACAGAACTAAGTATTTCATAAATAAATGCATTAAATCACTTTATTTTCATCCCTTATATAAACTTCATAAATACAAATTTTGCAAGCTTATATAACTAAAACTGGTAGTTTTACACAGACCATATAAATATTTCATTTGGACATCATATTTGGATGAAATTAAATAACATTATGCATTAATGGTCAACACATTAGGAATGTTATGCTTTACAATTACTTTTGTAGAACTCCAAAATAACAAAGATTTAAAAATTTAACAATTAAATAATTTGGTAATTGCATCTTTCCCCAGGAAACATGGTAAAATTAATTTCTTTCAAGAAAATTATAATATTCAAATCCAACAACCAGCAATTTACATTAAGTTAACAACAACCTTTTACCTCAAACATAAGTCTTTTAAATGATAGTAACAACAAATTGGACTTTAATGTTATGTATTTTTCTTTAGAATTGTGAATCTTTTTATTCAATTTGACTTGGGTGATTTAACACACAATTGTTTAATCTGTAGATAATCCTCAAATATCAAAGATTTTAAGTCACCTTTTGTTAATTCAACTGTATGTTAACACTGCATGTTTGTATAATTACCACATACCCTTTAGACAACAGCAAGAACTTGCTTCTCTTGTTGTGTAATATGTAATACACTTTAACTTTGACTGTTTTTCTAAGAGATAAAGTTGGGATTATCTCAGAACATAAAATCTGTTTGATCTTTAAGGATCAACAATGACGCAACAGAATACCTGTTATTATGTAAGAAAGGAAATTAAACTACTAGATCTTTACAGAGGAGGGCAGCAGTACACTGTTACTTGAAATCTTGCTCCAGTTAGAGATAGACAGTGCACTGTTTGTACCGATCGATAGTAAAAGTCTACTGTACATACCAATTACTGATTTTTTTATTGCATATGTATCAATTCTGATAGTGCACTGTATATATTCCAATTACTGATACAGTTAATCATTGTGGGTACCAATGACTGATAGTGCACTGCATGTCTCTTTCAACTGATAGCTATGTTCACTTTATGTACCAATTACTGATAGTGCACTACATGTACCTATTACTGATAGTGCACTGTATGTACCAATAACTGATAGTGCACTGCATGTACCTATTACTGACAGTGCACTGTATGTACCAATTACTGATAGTGCACTACATGTCTCTTTCAACTGATAGCTATGTTCACTTTATGTACCAATTACTGATAATGCACTGTATGTACCAATTACTGTTAGTGCACTGAATGTACCAATTACTGATAGTGCACTATATGTGCCTGTAATTATCGATACGTACTGCACTATATGTGCCAATTACTGTATGCATATTGTTGGTTAAGTTCTTCGTTCCCTTGTTCAAATGTTCAAGTCATAAAAACAACTACAGTAGTCTAGTGTCAAGCATCAAATTTTATGCAAAATAAAAAAAAAATTATAGAAAATCTCATAGATAAAATCCATTTCTGTATCAATCACCTAGCATCATTGGAAACCAAAATTTGTTACCATTGGCCTATAAAATTCCCTTTGAGGGAAATCTTTGACATGACTTGTGTAACATGTAGCACCAATTCTCTGTTGTTCACAGAGTCAATATTGACCCGATGGCTTTCAATATTGCCCCATGAGAAGAATTGTCCAGCACACAAAGGTAGGCCCTCTATTTACAATCAGTAAATATTGTCCATGAACAATGGACTATCACGTACCACAATGGCCACATACTTAACAATCTTTGCCATATCATGTTGTTGTGGACATAGACGCTTTAATGACAGGGCGCTAATGTTGACAGTAACTAACCCTGGTAGCTTTTACAATTCTTACTTGTGACAAACAAGGTGAAACACCCAAGGGTCCTTTACACTTGAAGAACCTTGGTTATAGGTTCGCTATTCAGTCAATTGTAAATATAATGGAGCAATTCCTCCATTAAAAGTACAAATTACTCTTCATTAGGTAAAATACCATGGACTTAATATTTAAAGTTTAGCCCTCATTTACTCTAGTTGAAATTAAGTGACAAACATATTTGATTTGAGTGATTGTACATGCATTTAAGTTGTACGAAAATTATGCAAAGACCAAACTTTTTTTAAATTATTGAAAGCTAGCGCTCAAAAAAGAACACAATTATTTATGTGTTTTCTAATATATCTGTAAATGACATTAATCAAGATTTTAATTCATATAAACTTTAAAAAACGTTTTAATTCTTCACAAAAGGTATCTTACAAGAATTCAATAACTTTATAAACAAAATTAAAAGATTAATTCTTCGTTTACAAAGGTATTTAGATTTTAGTAGTCATATTGGTTATATATTTATATATATGTATATATATATATATATTTTATTTTTCAAAGATCTTTGTTAAAATGTACGATTTAAGATTGTAGTTCAAGTTCACCCTTCATTTTATGTAACATATAAAAATTTAAAAATTTTGCAATTCCCAGTTTTTTAACACTGTTCCTGTTAGTGAACGACGTATCATTTTATTTTAAACATGAAACCAACATATGTTGATCATGACAATAAAAAACAAGTTCAAGTCATGTGATATTCCTCAGCTATTTTGATGAAAAGAAAATATCACAGCGGTGCATTAAAAATGAAGAGATTGACTTCACGGTAAAAGATTTTACATAAAAGGGTCAAAATTTGATATAAATTCACTGGAAAGAAGTTTTAAAGGAAGTCAACTATACAGTTGACTCTGAATTTTAAATGTTTAAGAACGTGAAGAATAATTTAAAGAGATTAGTTAACAGTTCTGGTGTGTCATATGACAATATATAATGGGTGTACAATTCAGGGAAAATTATAGGGGGATTTGCACTATTAGAAAATGCTTTATAAAGGTCAAATGAAAACAAATTTAAGGGGGAAAAAGAATTACTAATGAAACATCATTTTGCTCAATATCACAAATACTCAATTCCTAATGAACCTTCAATTTTGAATTAATCTCAAGGATTAAGTACCCCCTTAGAAGGTAATATATTGTAATTTAAACACATTAACACTAACCTTTTTTAAAGAGACTGGCCAGATCACTCAATATTTCTCCAAAATAAACCACAACAGTTTCTAGCTTTGAAAAGTAAGAATTCAATCTTAACTTGCATCTTCAATCTGATCCTGACAACCACAAACTGTCTAAAGAGCTGTTACAACATATAGACTCACTAAATGTCCTGTTAAAAATCTCATCCTTCGATTTTATGAAAATACTTCAAAATAATGTGTATAGTTTTGCCGTGACAGTTTCAATGAGTGGAGTACAAAAAGCGCAACATTACAGCATCCTTAAAATGAGTTGTTTACAACGGATACTAAACACCGAGCCCTAATAATGTCACTCATGCAGGCTCACCGTCAGGGAAGATCACCTGAATATGACAGTGTTACCTGTCTCCGTCCTGCAGGTAAATGTCTTTATTGACCACCTGAACACCTGTGATATCGATATCAACTACAAAGCCTCTTGGGGAATCAGATTTAATCAGGCAGACTCTAGTGTGTGGAGTTATTGAACTTCAGGCATGTAAATATCTTGACCACGAACAATGGAAGTGACAGTCCTAAATGCAAACACTGACCCTATATACCTATAGAAATGATCAACACTGACCATCTGATATCAGCAGTGACCCATGGGTCAAGTGGTCATCTTTATCAAATAGATGTTTGCTGTAACTAAGGACAACTTTAATCTTCTATGTAAAGACAAGCACAGTTACTATACAAAATTGGTATCAATTGTATAGACAATTATAATGGTGTGCATGCTCTATGCTACATTTGTTTACACCAGAGCTTAAATACTCTATCAACAAAATATATTGCGAGGAACTCAAGTTTGCTTTAATTGTGAGGAATAAACTTAGAATCCGAGTCAGTTAAAATCTTGTTTAAAATGTCTTAAATCATAAATATTTATTTAAAACCTAAAATATCATTCAGTCAAAATGTGTCTTATTTCAATTATATTATAGTAACAATTTTAACTATAGATTAACTTGCTAATATAAAATACAAACAAAAAACTTAAAGAAACTTGCAGATATAATTAAATGAGGAATTTGTTGTTTATGAGTTGAGTTCAAATCAGTGTAATTAATGCATAATTTTAAAGCCGCTAGCACTTTATTAACATAGATCTTAAAAATAGACTTTGGTGTTATTTTTAACATTCCTGGTGAAAAAAATGTATATAATGCAATGTGATGAATAAAATCGAAGATGGTGATTGGTTAAAAATACTGACATTTGAAAATGCTAACTATTTTACTACCTTTGAGATCATAAAATCTATATTTAAAATGTTCAATGCACAGAATAACTGGAAAAGATGGGAAAATAATTATAAAAAGCAATATTATTTCAAAATGTCATGGCAAACATGCAGTACCCTATAGTTGATTGAATACAATATCATTAAATGACATACAAAATGTTCAAAAAAAATTAAATCGTTCAAAAATGTCAAAATGATAAAAAAAACATTTTCAATGAAAGGCATTTAGGAAATAAAGAATTTAAATTGTCAAAATTTTTGCAGTGTTTAACTTAATATTAATATGTTTATACCGTACTTTATAGAATTGAATAGACAACATCTGTGGAAATGTTGTTACATATAATGTAGAGAAGTGGAGGGTATTATCGACACCCTTCAGTTATCGACACCCTAACGGCAAATTTGAAAATTTAAATTCTCCTTTAACAGGATAGACACAGAGAATTTGATATAATAATATAGCTTTTAGTAATGTAGCATCTGGTCTATGATGATATGATCCCAAATTGACTCCCCTTCAAATGTACATAGTAAAAAACATGTTACTATAGTTATATACTAAGAAACTTTCAATAAAAATAAAAATTGGATATATAATAAAATGAAAAGTCCTTTTATGTCTATATTATATCTACAATAAACTTTAAGAAAAAATATACAAAAAATTAGAACTAAATTTGAAATTATATACTGCAGCATTTTTGATTTGTGATTCTCTTGATGTTATACAGCGACGTCTACAGCCAGTTGTAATGTTCTCCATTGAATATAAAAATTACACATCTATAATACATTTTTAGGATATGTGTATTTATACACAGTCTAAGGTTTCAAATATCACCATTAATAAAAGTATGTAAAAAAAACTTAATTTTACCATGAATGCATTGTGCCCCATCACCTACTGTCTCACCTTCCATATAGTAGTCTCTCGAACAATACAGAAGATAGTGTGCGTGACAATATGTAGTTTCATTGGCACTACTGTATACACGTATATACATATTGTACTAAGAGAAACAATACAAACCACTCAACTTTATACCAACTGTTTTCCTGTGTCATCTCTTGATACGTAGATCAGCAACTTGATTTTAATACAACTCCATCAGTACAACCAGATGAACTCCCTGGAGTGACAATTAGCATTTGCGGAAAGAACAGTATCTCACAAAATATTTCAGATAAAAAACTGTTTTGATTTTAACACATTCTGTATTCCATAACTGTCACACCCCACAACTCATGATTGCTTTAAATAGTAATGATAGTTTCTATAAATAAAAGATGCAAGGTCATGTTTACGTTTATAAACAAACTTCAAATCCTGGTTTCCATGAACAAAGATAGTACTGCCTTAATCATAAGCTGCAGATGAAAAACACAGGACAACAAGATCTTCCCTGCCATTAGCAACCATCAAACTATGGTCTTTTTTTTTAAAACTTTGTTCGTCACTATATAAACTCTCCAATAATCCAGACATAAAAGAGAATCAATCTAAAAGTATCCAATAAACTGTCTTGTCTTTCTGTTTCCATAGCAACAGTTGATAAAATATAGCTTAACCAGGTATTTCCAGTTGCCATGGTTACGTAGTAAACAAAAGCCGACACAACATAAAGAACTAGTTGATGAATTGATTTAAATCATTGTCTGTGTGCAAGCGTCTGGGTATATTTCAGTTAAATCATTAGTGTCCACTGTCTGGAACTTGTCGATAAATGTTCCTCATAATATGCGTTAATGAGATACAGACAAATTTCTTTGTAATATCAATAATCAATGTTCGATGAATGTTTCTTAACTAGTTTCCTTTATGTAATCAGTCAGTGAAGCGTGTTTGGCAATTAACAACTTTCTAAGTAAAAATATTTGTACCTGTACCAAGAACATAATGACAACATTTCCAAGAAAAAGATTGTATTAAGCAAATCCAATTACTGACTTCCTAAGTAAAATAATTTGTCCTTTCATGATGACAAGAATCGAATAATGTAGATTAATTCACAAGAGATTTGAGATTGAGATTTCTGCGAAAAAAGAAACGAAATGTAACATACTTTGCTAATATTACTTCATGAATGCATCACCATAATTAGAAAATTAAGGGTATCAATTAAGACTCTAATTACAACAAAATTGATGTGTCTCTCACACTGAATCAATTAATTACAATAATATATTCCATTCTAGAAATGACATGATTTCAACAGTCAATGTTTTTATTCAATCGAGGTTCAGAATACCTTTATTCAAACAACTTGATCATACCTGCCTCCAAATTTTTTTTTAGATTTGTATTGATCAATTTACTTTCCGGAGGTTAATATATATATTATGAAACAGAGTTAACTTAATATCAAATGAACTGAATAATTTTTAACATATATTTTGTTTTAAGCATCTTTTAAACAACTCATATAGAACTGAACATAGTAAAATGGCATCAAAATCAAAATTCAAGGGAGACCACTCTTAAGGCACCATAAAGGGTCATAAAACAATCTTATTCATTTAATTAATAATTTCATAAAAGAAAGTCATCCATCAACTGATTTGTTAAAAACTTTCTTGTTCATATGTGAATGTGATAAATTTATATACAATTGCATCGCATAAGAATTCTTGTTCACCTGGCTGTGATTTAAAATCTGATTTACATACTTATATATCTTATTTCAATGTGGATGATATCAC
>JAUMGZ010170379.1:0-15071 GCA_032359645.1 Pododesmus macrochisma | reverse complement strand
TACAATAAAAAGAGCCGAAATGTCAAATAGACAAGTACACAAATTTCGAATACAATTAGATAATATAACAATATCCTATACGGTCTATGACGAATTCACGAGACTGGTAATGTGGTACAGACCTCGAACGATAGACGAAGTCCAACTCGATCACATGTTGGCATTCAGCAAAGCTCAGAAATGATACCAAATTAATATACTATATAGAAAGTCAATCACAGCAAATGTTCTGTATGAAACAGTATAAAAACACAACAATGCTCAACGCAGGGAAAGGTTTTACCGCATTCCACTACTACATACGAGCCCAAGTGTAAATGTATAAAAAAAGAAGAAAAGGGATCAACAGAAAAAAAGATAATGACAAACAAACAATAGCTTCATCAAAAAGTCACCACTAGAACAAACCAGCCAAATGAGACTGTTTTAGTTTGGACATTAAAATATACGTCAAATCAACCAAATGGGTGAGAGGAGACTCTTTTTCTATTATTAAAACATTTGTAAGTCTTTTTCCATATCATTTAACATTTGTAAGACTCCTTCCCTATCATGTATGGCCTCCAAAAATCAATTGTTTCCATATATTACTTATACAAAATCTAGAGTAGATCTTTTCCCCGCCAAAAATTCAAAAATCTTATATCTAAAAAACAAGATCATTGACTCTCCTTGTTTTTGCATCATTGAATGTCGATTGAGTCATAAAATAGCCAATCTGTAAGACTTTCATCTGAGTGGCGGTCATCATTAAGAAGGGGAACATGCCGTAAGAAAAACACTTACAAGGAAGGTCTGATGTGTGAATCCTGGAGCACATTTCTTCACGTCAGTCTCGTCATTTGACGCGTTGTCTTCTACAGAAAAAATCCTGGACAGCGCCACTCCTGTTACCCGTGAGCCTTCGTCACCTGTATCTGCGAAGCAAAGTATTTTATTTGTGCCAATTAAGGGTCTTTCGTACAAAACACAAAACTTATTTCTGTAGACTTTCCCTTTAAACCAAACAAGACCTTGGTACCGTGAACACAAATTTGCCAGTAGATTTGAATCCATCTTTGTAACACGAGGCTTTCGCTGTACAATGTAGCATTTTCTTGGTTTCAAAACTGATTCTGGTTGAATTGGAACAATGTCACATGTGTGAGAAAGACTAAACATACCTTGAAATAACATGTCTCGTAAACTCGGAGTCCCCTGTCTATCAGTGAGTAAAAAGTTCAATTCATAACAGTTCTGAAAGTTTAAATTCCATTTAAGTTGAATGGTTGCATTATGGCATAAAGCGCAGTATTGATTCCTAAACACAATGCCATTTTTGCTCTGCACTGGATAAAAACTGGTTGTGTCTGATAAATCAAGAACTTCGCATTTTTGTCGTAAACGACTTTTTGAGAATGGAGGACATGACGTAACCATGACGTAACCACGATTGCTGACTTTCTTCATACTGACACATGACGAGAACAACGCAATTATTTTTGCATCAGCTTTCTTGTCCGATTCATCACGCGAAACATCTATGCAACAATCGCCATAATGTATACAATTGACATCACAGTAACATATCGCAGTCGCAGTATTCTTGTTGTTCTTACACAATGATTCTTCGTTACAAATGTTGGTCAAGTCTTCCCCAATTAGAGAATGTAACTCACCCGATTGGTTCCGAATGAGATGCAATGGCGACGGAAATGAATCATAGTCTTCTTCAGACAAACGGTCTTCGAATTCAATAGAAGATTGACTTTTATAATACTGTGTTTCTGGCTTGGATGTGTACATGTACACACTTGACAAGATCAGACTGTTAGCATTTGTTACATCGTGCCCTGTAAACGTTGTCAATAACGAATCGTGCCCTGTAAAGGTTGGCAATAACGAATCGTGCCCGGTACACATTGTCAATGATGAAGCGTGCCCTGTAAAGCTTGTCAATAACGAATCGTGCCTGGTAAACGTTATCAATAACGATGCGTGCCCTGTAAAGCTTGTCAATAACGAATCGTGCCATGTTATCATAGGTCGGTGCTTTGATTGTTGCGTTATAAATTTTGAGTAGAGATCTGTTATCATTTGATTGCGTCCCGGTGGTTGTTTGGAAGTCAGGGATGGTGAAACGGCAATCGAATACATCGTAAACATCGATGTCGTAAAGTGGGATGCAACCGACATATAATTTACACGTGAAAATTCGGACGAAGGTTGCACATGTTGAGCGGAAGGACGAACATGTTGAGCGACATCATCTTGCATATTTTCCCGTTCCAAGTAACAACTCATGAGTCCATAGTTGAGATAACTTATGATAGACATTAATGGCCAGACGTCCTCTGGGTCTGTAAATGGTTCTGTTTTAGTTGGTTTAATGGTTCCAGAATTATGTGCAAGTACACCTGATGTAAAAGTGACGTCGTTTTCTAACAAAGAAATAATAACGTCATCATCATTGTTTACGTGAATAGCTGTAGCTAACTTAATTGGCGGAGTCGTAGGTAGTTCTTCATATGTATGTGATGGCATAACGTGTGCTCTGTTCTCATTTTCTTTGCCATCAACTGTTATTTCCAGATACAGTATTGTATGCACAATAGCAATAAATCTGATAGACAAAATCATCTTGCGTATTTTGTAATTTCGTTTCTGAAACAGAAAGATGCGGTCTATGAACCATGCTCTACAGATTACAATGGATAAGGATGTTACAGGACAAACATGGCAAAGAGTACATTTTATAACAAGTTAATTCAGTTTGAAAGCATAATCTTATTAAAATTGGTGTGTGGAATATCACACCTTAGACCGATTGCTATCTTACCTCACTAGGTCACATTATTCTGACACCGAGCCAGCCAGTCCTCCTCCTACCCAGACATGATGAGTGTTTAAATTAGCAGAGAGCAAGAATATTACCTAATGTTAACGTTTTCGGTTTTACGGTTTCGGGATCAAACCGTGACCTCCCGCACACGAAGCGTACGCTCTATTATAGTTGAAAATATTTTGTACATTCACTTTCTTTCAAGGTCTCATTAAACTAGGTTTTTTTACTCTACATATAACCTTTTGAAATTATTTTTTTTTTAAAAGAGGACTCCATGATACAAGACTTGATAAATCTAGAAATGTATCGAATTGCACAATGTGCATCAGCAAATTGACATACCTTAGTGTTATACTGCATAAATAAAACATCACATGTTCATATCCATGGACATCGCGCAGTAGTTTTAACGAGCAAAGGACAAAGTCACTCCGCTGATCTCATACTGCTGGTGATAGTGTTTTCAACGAAAGACTTTCTAATATACAACGTTAGGCATTACTTGAATGATATAGTTACAGAATCCGGGTAGTGTCGCGTGACTCGGAATTGAAATCAATGCAGGTGACTGTCCGTAAAATGTGTATATTGTCTAACCCGTTATAACGGTCATTTGTATAATATAATTTTATGTAGTGTTGCATCCGTAAAAACGGTCATCCGTACGATATGTGTATTGTTAAATCAGTAAAAAAGGATGGTCGTCGACAATGTGTGCAATGTTACATCCGTAAGCACGGTCATCCGTACAATGTCTAACCTGGTTCCCAGTTGTGTCATACTATATTGCGTAGCATATCAGGGGAGGTAACCAGACTATACAATGTCTGTATTGTTAAATCTGTAAGAACAGACATCTGTACTATGTGTGTATTGTTAAATACGTAAGGACAGCTATCCGTACAATGAATGTATTGTTAAATCTGTACAAATGGCTATCCGTACAATGAATGTATTGTTAAATCTGTACAAATGGCTATCCGTACAATGTGTGTATTGTTAAATCTGTAAGAAATGTTATCCGTACAATATGTGTATTGTTAAGTCATTAAAGACGGCTATCCTTACAATATGTGTATTGTTTAATCTTTAAGGACGGCTATCCTTTCTATGCCTGTATTGCTAAATACGTTAGGACAGATATCCGTACAATGAATGTATTGTTAAATCAGTATGGACGGCTATCCGTACATTGTGTGTATTGTTAAACCAGTAAAGACAGTTATCCGTACAATGTGTGTATTGTTAAATCTGTAATAACTATCTGTACTATGAATGTAAAGTTAAACCAGAAAGGACGGCTATTCGTACATTGTGTGTATTGTTAAAACAGTAAAGATGGTTATCAATACACTGTGTGTATTGTTTAATCAATAAGGACGGCCATCCGTACATTGTGTGTATTGTTAAATACGTAAAGACGGCCATCCGTATTATGTGTGTACTGTTAAATCAGTAAAGACGGCTATCCGTACATTGTGTGTATTGTTAAATTAGTATAGACGGCTATCCATACATTGTGTGTATTGTTATATGAGTATAGACGGTCATTCGTACTACGTGTGTATTGTTAATTCAGTAAAGACGGCTATCCGTACATTGTGTGTATTGTTTTGAGTATAGACGGCTATCCGTGCATTATGTGTATTGTTGTATGAGTATAGACGGCTATCCGTACATTGTGTGTATTGTTGTATGAGTATAGACGGCTATCCGTACATTGTTTGTATTGTTGTATGAGTATAGACGGCTATCCGTACATTGTGTGTATTGTTACATGTATATGAGTATAGACGGCTATCCGTGCATTGTGTGTAGTGTTAAATCAGTAAAGACGGTTATCCATACAATGTTTGTATTGTTAATTCAGCAAGAACGGCTATCCTTACAATGTGGTTATTGTTATATCCGTAAAATCGACTATTTGTATAATGCGTGTATTGTTAAATACGTAAGGACGGCTATCCGTACAATTTGTGTTTCGCTAAATCCGTAAGGACAGCTATCCGTACAATGAATGTATTGTTACATCTGTAAGAATGGCTATCCTTACAATGTGTGTTGTTAAATCCGTAAAGAAGACTATCCGTACAATGCGTGTAATGTTAAATACGTCAGGACAGCTATCCGTACAATGAATGTATTTTTACATCTGTAAGAATGGTTATCCGTACAATGTGTGTATTGTTAAATCAGTAATGACGGCTATCCGTTCAATGTGTGTATTGTAATATCAGTAAGGACGGCTATCCGTACAATGTATGTATTGTTTAATCAGTAAGGACGACTATCCGTACTATATGTATGTGTGTATTGTTAAATCAGTAATAACCGGCTATCCGTTCAATGTGTGTTTTGTTATATCAGTAAGGACGGCTATCCGTTCAATGTGTGTATTGTTAAATCAGTAAGGACGACTATCCGTACTACATGTATGTGTGTATTGTTAAATCAGTAATGACGGCTATCCGTACTACATGTATGTGTGTATTGTTAAATCAGTAATGACGGCTATCCGTACACTGCGTGTATTGTTAAATCATCAAGGACGGCTATCCGTACAATGTGTGTATTGTTTAATCCGTAAAGACGACTATCCATATAATGCGTGTATTGTTAAATACGTAAGGACGGCTATCCGTATAATGTGGGCATTACTAAATCAGCAGGAACGGCTTTCCTTACAATGTGTGTGTTGTTAAATCAGTAAGGACGACTCTCCGTACTACATGCATGTGTGTATTGTTAAATCAGTAATGACGGCTATCCGTACAATGTGTGTTTTGTTAAATCCGTAAGGACGGTCATACATATACTGTGTGTATTATTAAATCATTAAGGACTGCTATCCATACTTTGTGTGTATTATTAATTCATCAAGAACAGCTATCCTTACAATATGTGTGTGTTGTTAAAGTAATGACGGCTATCCGTACAATGTGTGTATTGTTAAATCATTAATGACTATCTGTACTATGTGTGTATTGTTAAATCAGTAAGGACAGCTATCCGTACAATGTGTGTATTGTTAAATCCGTAAAGACGACTCTCCCGTACAATGCGTGTAATGTCAAATACGTAAGGACAGCTTTCCGTACAACATACATGTGTGTATTGTTAAAGTAATGACGGCTATCCGTACAATTTGTGTATTGTTAAATCATTAATGACAATCTGTACTATGTGTGTATTGTTAAATCAGTAAGGACAGCTATCCGTACAATGTGTGTTTTGGTAAATCCGTAAAGACGACTCTCCCGTACAATGCGTGTAATGTCAAATACGTAATGACAGCTTTCCGTACAAAGTGTGTATTGTTAAATCAGTAAGAAATGTTATCCGTACAGTGTTTGTATTGTTAAATCCGTAGTACGGCTACCCGTACAATGTGACAGATAAACAGTTCCCTGTTTGCGGAAAGATAAATGAAAATGAGTAAAATTGGTCAATGTATATCGCCAGCCAAGTCTAATGGACATATTAATAAATGTCAAATTTTCTGTTAGACTTCAGGTTGACTTTCGATTGACGAGTCAACCGGTGGTGCAGCTGGTTAGCATTCTGCTGAAGTAATCAATAAATAAATAAATGAATAGAATTAATGAAAATAAATGAACGAACGGACGGACGGACGGACGGACGGACGGACGGACGAACGAACGAACGAACGAACGAACGAACGAACGAACGAACGAACGAACGAACGAACGAACGAACGAACGAACGAACGATCGAACGAACGAACGAACGAACGAACGAACGAACGAACGAACGAACGAACGAACGAACGAACGTATAAAAGTAAATGCCTAAATAAACAAATAAATGGACAAAGGAACGGCCGACCAATTATTACTTTTGTGAAATATATATGAACTTGAATAAGTAAGCTGAACAACTAGATGCTATTTTGGTCATTCAACATCCTTGAACCCCAAACTGTATGCAGTATTGTACTTAACTCGTTAAGTTGTACAAAGGGGTTTAACCTCAAAATAATATAACGGGAAAATCTAAGGGTAAGGGTTTTCTCAGTGACGTCTCTACAATTAAACTTCATTTAACTTACCAATGATGAGTGCAACTTAACACTGTGCATTTTATTTCTGACCTATCAAATATTGATATTCCAACATCGGAAGACTTCTCGATACATTTAACATGCAGTTAATAAAAGATATGCTTCCAATAGTATGGTTGTTTTTGTACATGCAGCTGTTTTACATGGCTAGGAAATCTCGGCGTGCCAAGTTTCGTTACACTACGTTTGTTAAACGAACTGAAAAAAAAGTTGATTTGTGTGTACCTTAATTGGCTGGCGAGGATGGGTTTAGAAATTTCTGCAACAATTTGTTTCAGCCAAAGTTTTTTCAAGATTATAATGTAACATTATTTTGAAATTGACGAGAATTAATTTCTATAGCGTACAATAAAACACCCATAGCACGAGATGAGGTGAAGCGGGGGTAGGGAAGATGGGAATAGGGGTGGATCGCATGGACTCTCACACACCAAAATAACTAGTCGTCAAAAGGCGTTATGAACCTAATGTACTCATGATCAGTACCTAATATACTCAGTATATCTGTTAGTTTGGTGACCTTATTACACACACATCCGAGGTTTCTCGTTTTCTCTATACATGTATACAAATTGATCAACCTAAATCAAATTACAGCACGTAACAATGATGAGTTATTTGTTTGAACCCGCGTTTGATGGTGTAGACTTGAGATGTTGGTGAGCTGTTTACAATCGGTTATATATCAATATTAGAAGCGTGGAATACACTAACATCTGCCCGTAGATAACGAAATATGGAGGCCCAGAACATACTGATAAATGTCATGGATTATCGTACGTCAACGCGAAACTTGCGTCCGCGAAAGGGTTAACCTGAATAACCCAGTCATTATCTTCCGTTCCCTCCAGGATAAAAACGCGTCAACCGGAAGTCACTTTTCAATCAGTTCGGCTCTGATTTATTGCATGAGATTGTACAAATATATGTATCTTGTTCAAATAAAAAGAATACAAAATTATTTTGTTACGTGCAAATGCAACCAATGTGTGAAAGACAGTATACATATTGTTTCACTTCATTTCAATTTATTTATTGAGAATGTACATATATATATACATGTACCAAGTACATCACGCTCTCTATTTGACTGTCTGTTACTGACAGCACGTGACGCAGTTTTTATGCTTAGGGGATTCTAGCCCTAAAAAGAAAGTACTGTGTCGTCAGAGGAGGGTGAGCGTTTCTTGCTGCAGGACGAAAAAGATAATTCTTATATTCAAAAACTTTGTGTATAATGTGTATATAAGAACATCAATTTTAAATTCTTATTTCAGATAATTCATTTTACATATTTTTATTTTTATGTTTTCTCAATTAATCATATTAAAACATATAAATTAAATACTAATCTATTATTTATCTATTTTTTTATAAAAATTATCGTGTGTTTAATTGAATTAAGGTGAACAGAAACAAAGACCGAATACTTGAACATTAAGGTCAAGCTATTAAGCTATTAAGCTATTAAGCTACAATATGTATGATGTAACTACAAACTTGACGATTATGTAAGGTGTGGTAATGAGCAATATGCATTCGGAGTTATAGGCTATAATTAAACACCACCTTATCTTGAATGCGAGTTTAACTGTGCGAAAAACCTATTTTTTTATAATCGCGAAAATGCGCTGGGTGATTTAAAAAAACAGAATGAAAAAAAGCCGTTCTATTTTCACTGCGATGCTAAATTTTCGTTTTTGGCACCAGAAAAATAGCGAAAAATTACACAACACCAACAGTGAAAATAGCAACAATTATACTTTTATGACTGAATTTAGCTTACGATTGTCATTAAAATGTGAGCGTTATCGGGCTTCCACACACGATTACTGGTCAGGCGATTCCACCTGCGGAGTTGGCCATGTAATCGATTTGTAGTATTAATAATGGTCGTTTCCTCACCTATTCCCAAGATTTAAAAAGGATACGGATATTAACGTGTTATAATTGTGTCCGCGATACTCTGAAAGCTACAATGTACCTATGATGCAACGAGAACCACAGATAAATGATTAGACAGTAATTAAATAGTAGTGACATATTTGTGTTTGAGAACAGTGAATGGATGGAAAATGTATCATTTCGGATAAGGTTGGATTTATAACTATTTGAAACAGAAAACATACACTTTCTAAGCGACACATGCCTTTTTCGAGATTTTCACAGAAGTCGTTTTATATTACATGTAAGTATGTCATTTTAGCGAACTATTAAGAACAATAAGGTCAACGTTTATCAGATAAACACTTACAGTTACAGGTAAATTGTTTTAGTAGAGTATTCCAGTTATCAACACATTGTAAAGATATAAATCAAATCAAATGAAAAATGAATGCGTATTTCTTTATTTTGAATAAAATTCGCTACATGTTTATGTTGACGTCTACCCTTTGAACGTTTCTGGGATGACGTTTTGTTTGAAATATAAAAAATCATATTTCCCTTAGTTCGTTATCGCTACATGTAATATGTACTGTTACACACATACTCGCGTACACATTGATGTTACACTACAGTCCTGCTAAGAATGGGCGTTTTTAGAAGATACCTCTTGTACAGTTGAGTGTAGCCTTTTCCCGTCATTTTCAGGAAATTATAATTTTTGTTTTTATCATTTAACGGAACACCAACTCATGTATAGTTTAAATGGTGCTGGAAGTTATTTTTATTATTGTTATCATTGCCGAACAATGTAAAATCAATAAAATGAAAAATGAAAATTATCCTTTTCAAGAAAGTGAGCGTATAATTATAAGATAAATATACATGACATATTATTAAATAATACGTAATAAAATATGCGCATGCGTACACGTTTTCTCACAAAGTTAATTCTGCGTGATATTTAATATACTTTATTCATGGAAAATAATAATAAAAAAATAACTGAAATATAAAGCAAAAACAAAATTTCTTCCAAGTGAAAGCATTATAACTACATTTTTCACCAATTTCAAACCCACACAACCAATATTGGAGTGGACATTTCAGTTATATAAGTTAAAGGATGGAAACGATAAATTGACAAAGTCTCATAGATTAAACGTATTAAATTATTAGCTTCAAAGTCAGTCCATAAATCTTGCTACATTTATAAGTGAATGTCTTTGGTGAGAAGAGTAAGGCACGCGAACTATTTATTGATATATGCGTAGTATAAGTTGTATAAGTGCTTTATGATAAGTGTATAGTAAATAAAGGCCGAACATAGATATCTGTGTAATGAGGTGTATGGTCATTTAACTAGTCTAGTCTAACTTACGTGATAAATCATGGCGATATTGTACACATAAAACAAAAAATCTCTGAAACACCTTCTGATTTCATTAAATTGATCTATTTCAATTTAGCATATGGCATATTAAATAAAATGGGTAAATTGAGAATCACCATCCGATGTCATCAGGTTTATCTTTCTAAATATTAATAATATATGATATATTGAATAAAATGTGTAAATATAATACACATACTTCTCAAATGTTATTAATTTTTATGGCGATCGCATACCTAGATAATCTATTTTTCTTTGAAATTACCACTCTCCCTTCTGATTACAGACATTCATAACTTCCGGGTGTGTCTTATTGGTCAAAATGAAAATCTAAAATATCAAATTGAAATTATACCAAATATATACCAGTACTTCTGCTGTGACATGACGGTCAAGGTTATTTTCTTTCTCCTACATCTTGGGGTCATCAAGAACTGAGTCAATTTGACGTTTTGAGATATATGAGATTTACAGTATAACCTGCTGCTTCCACCAGTGTGTATAACACGTTATATCTTTGGTAAGTCCTATTAGTTTATATGCTTTTATTTTTTTGTTGAGATGATGTAAAGCATTATTGAAGCTACAATGTATATAAACTATCATACGTTGAATTTGACTCAGGAGTCAATAGAATATTATTTGCTACTGTTAACTCGTGGGTTTTGATCTCTCTTAATCGTATTTTTTGACAACTTATTGGTTTATGCACCGACTTCTGTATCTTCTATTGTACCCACTTGTATGCGCGTGCGTGTATGTGTGTTTATGAGAGGGAGAATAGTGCTCGGATTTTGGTAATGGATTTTATATTTGCAAAATGCAGGAAGCAAACGATTCTTTCAACCCATTTAAACATTCTAACACTTGATGTCATGTTACACACGTTAGAAAAGCAAACAAATGCATTGGTTCGTATTATGTTTAGCAGTGCGCTTTTCCAAACCAATTTTATGAAGAGTTAGCTTCAACATTGCCCTCCATTCACCCTGTATAGTAGGGATATCAAACTTTAAAGCATCAATTTCATAGCATTAAATATAAATAAAATGTTCTTTAGTTAAGCATATTTACACGTGTTATATAAAACAAGAAGAGATAGAATCAACAGAATTAAGATTATTGACAAACAAATAATAGCTTCATCATACAGTCACCAGAAGAATGAACTATCAACATGAGACGGGCATCAACAATTATTCGACTTAACCTGGTTTTTGGGCATTACACTGACACCAAACCAACCGAATGGGTGGTGAGAGGACCTCGCTCTTGACCCGACGCCAAGCTCCCAATCCATCGGACTCGAAGGGGAAACTGAACTTAGAATAGACAAGATACTGTAGATCCATTGTGTTCTCCTAGATGTATGTGATATTTGCTAAACGTTATTAAGTTGTAATCCTAGATTACTGTAGGTCATTGGCTTACAACAGCTGATGCCTCTTTGTCAATTACAATCTAAGCCGCCAAGTATAGAATATCGATTCCGATCAGCATAAAAAAGATTGGATTGTGAAGAAAATCTTTATTATTTACTTGATCTGAATGATACATTATCTTTCCATTATCAAGCTTAATACGGAACGATAATCAAACTTGGTTATTTACTGGGTTGATTTCATATCGAATCTGTGTTAGTGTCAGAAACTATAAGCACAACAGCAGCATCTTTTGTAATGAATATAATGATGCTTCATACACGCAGCATAGATTGAAACATGTAAAATTATATGTAACCTAAATTTTTCAAAACATTTAGAACAAAATACACCGGCTTTAGCATCATTTAACCACAACTAAGATTCCAACAATAAATGATTCGATGAGACTGTATTTATGATGTATTCTATTTCTTGTTTTATTCGATATTACAATGTTTCTTAAAATTCTGTGAATTTTATTACCACCGAATATCTCTGTGTCAGCAGTGTTTAAGAACTAGCGCCCATTAATTTTGTTTCTGTACTATATCAAACTGATTAGGTGTGAACCCTTCTACACCGACGTAAGTAATCAAATATTGGCCCAATTCACACACATGTACGGTACAGTTGATGGCTGCAAAATGACACTCTTATTCTACAAATTGTTATTTGTGCAGATAACCAGCTTTAACTGCAATAACTTATATATATATATATATTGCATATAGTGTAGCCTAGACACATATGCACGTATACAAAATGCATCATACTATTTCCGGTGTACTATGGGAAAAAGCATATTATTGCTTGAAATTGTTATTCATTTCTATTTTAAAATTGTTGAGCCTCAGTCTTACAGAATGTTTTTTCTTTTTTTTAAAGGTCATGAACTACAAGTGAAATGTATTACCGGAAGTGACAAAACCTTTGATTGACAAGCTCAAACAAATACCGCCTTTTAAATCCATGGTTGAGTGTGACTTACGCTTTTTGTCAGGAAAACGTTTGTATTCGTTCATTGTTGGAAATAGTTATATGTTTTACAGTAACTGTTCTATCTAGGTTTAAGATACGCATGTCATCAAAAATATGGTTCCTGGTTAGAAAGGCTCTTGGAAAAAAAAAGAATAACTAGATACGAAAGCATACTGAAAGAATATGGAAGAAACATCATCAGGAAGTCCTAGCCTAGTACACTGCTGAAATCGTGAACTCTGAAATTGAGATGTCCGTAATCGCTCACTCCTGCTATGAGTGACGCCTATATTCGGCGGTGTCCAGTCGGGGAACGCATTGAATCGCTCACTGCTGAAAAGTGAGACTCGTATGTTCACGCTCTCATTTCTGGTACGACGGACTTCGGTTAAGGCGACGCATTTGCTAATTCCTGCTTCGAGAGACGCACTTACTTGTTTATACCAACAACCATATCAGTACCATTGACAAGACAAATAAGTTGAAATGGAGTATTTTCTTCTGCTGGACATATTTACCGGCTTTATTCAGTAACTATTTGGATAGTATGTTGATCTATTGTGTGTTGACTATCAATTGTACGTAAGTAACATTTGTCTCCAAGACGTTTATAGTACAGTGCCAACACACAGGATGTTATGTGACTTCTCGTATTCTGTAGACGCTTGACGTTGTTTAACAACTCTGACGAGAAGATCCAGGTTAAAACAGGTCTTTTGATATTTGATCAGAGATTTATTTAAAAACTCTGACCAGAAAATGCTAATTAAAATCATTCTTTTGATATTTGATCAGAGATTGATAAATTGTGAGTGATGTGTTTTTAGAAGTAAGTGATCACGAATAGCTACAATTTTACTTAAGCACGTTACAACAGACGTGCCACGGAAACCAGGACAGTTGTTCCATGTGCTGTCTATTTCGAACCACGTGACGTCCTCGCGCGCGATGAAATTAGATTTTATCTTGTATATTGATTGTTTCCGCGTATAAACGTAGAATGCTAATTGACGACTTTTCCAAGTTCTTTTGAAATATATCTGTGGATTTTAATTCTAAGTAGAAAGATACCTAGACGCTAAGACAGTCGTAGACACTGGCATCAGCTGTCTTTATGACAATGCGGTTTACTTGTACAAAATACGCGCGTCAAACAGATGCGACACACTTCATTTGTTCTGCATTTGTCTTTAACGCACATTACACGGAAATATAACGACTAATATAATGAAGTCACGAAATTGCTTACATTTCAAAGAGGTGAAAACTTGGCAAGGAAGTGTATTGCTTGATATAATGAAGCCACACAAGTGCTTATATTTTCGAAGAAGGTGAACATAAGTGTAATTCAAGCTGCGATGATTCCAAGAATTCTACTGAGTGTGAGTGACTGCACCAACAACACGAGCAACATTGATTGTACAAGTGGTGACAACATAGCAGTTTCCGTCATGGCTTTGTGTCTTGGTATAATTCTGGCTCTCTCAGTGACGACCAATGGGATTCTATGTTTTGTCTTTTACAAGAAGCCAAATTTGCTCAGTGTTTCAAATAGATTTGTACTGAACCTGTGTTGTTGTGAACTGGGTAAGTTGAATATGTGCTGTTATGAACAAGGTATACTTCATTTGTGATGTTACTATCTACCATAACTTTTATTGTTGTTTTTTAGCATGGTATAATCCTGATAAATTGCATTGGACGTTGATCCGCATCATAGATTGCTTTTATAACAGGTCACACATATGATGTGTTTTTTTCTTTAATATATCTTAAGGCAATACGCGGGTCAAGAAATCGTTGGAAGAAAGTTTTTTGATATTTTCCTGCATGTTCTTACACAATTAACAAATATATATTTGAAAAAAGTTAAATTTTCATCGTCTTGTTAGTGGAAAAGATAATAATTAAGACAATTTCATTAATTTTTACATTAAATGATATAAAAACAATGTGAAGTAATTGATACACATTCAATTATTAATCTTTTTGTTATAATAGAATGTAACATAACGAGAAAAATAAATAATACTAAACAAAACACATAAAAAATATATTATAAAATATACTAAAAAAAAACCAGAAACAATTTCTTTTAAAACTGTTCAAGAGTAAGGTCATATTGACCTTGTTAAAAACAATAAAATATAGACACATCGACCGCCAGGTTTTAAAACAATACTCATAATTGCAGAAAATTGCCAAACAAAACAACATTTGTCTTGTACCAGTTACCTCACTTATTGTCCTCAATACAACTGAACCAAATGTATTTACTATAATTGCACACATCAACATAAAAGAAAATTGCAATAAATACGCATGCATGCTCCCATAACACCTGTTGCTACATTAATGTTGCGCTGTGATATTTTTCTCACGATGTGTGGCCTTTTTTACCTAAGAGACAGAGGCAATGTTTCCAGCATGGTGATCGCATGTTTGGTTATTGACAGCACAGTTTCTGACCTTTTGACTAGACTGGTT